>CM054181.1:114609359-114886859 GCA_028829895.1 Sinotaia quadrata | reverse complement strand
ATTTACCCCAGCGCATAAACTGAACTTTACACATATCAATGTAACAATTAAACTATTTACCCCAGCGCATAAACTGAACTTTACACACAGCAATGTAACAATTAAACTAACTATTTACCTCTGGACACAAACTGATTTTTACATACAATACAGTTCGCTCTCACATCATCAAAAACAAAACTAACTGTTTAACTGAATCAAAACTTTAATTTTGCACACAATACAGTTCACTCGTTATAATATTTCAAAAACTAAACTAACTGTATAACTAGGCCAAAACTATAACTTTACACACAATACAGTTCACTCGTTACAAAATCAATTCAAAACCTAAACTGTTTAATTAGATGCAAAACGTGAACTTGACACAACACAGTTCACTTGTTCCGTGAAAGGTCGGCAGAGAAGGTGCGTGTTTGGAAAAATTTCAAGGACTGGTTTCACCACTGATTTTAGTCGAAAATTTTATTATTTCCTGCAAACAAAAGTATAATTGTCTAGTGTTTGGAACATGTGCCGTAACTATTAAAGCTTTTTTCTAAAAATAAACATTACAAAACGAAACAAAAATCGTAAAATAACGTCTTTTTATTTGTGTGGTAAAAATAAATGTCTACTGGACATGGCTTTGTCAGGACCAGCGTGCCACAAAAAAAAAACATGGACGTCATTCTGCCGTGACCAGAATCTGAGACAGGTGGTATTGTTGGTGCAGCACTGAAACGGTTGACAGTGACATACAAGAGCTAAGGCAACAGTTTGCATCCCCTACTCTGTTGGTTGGGGCGCGGGGTGGGATGGGTGGGAGGGAGAACTACAAACTGAACGCGCTACTAACGGCATTCAACCGGCTGTGACAATAAAGACCTGAATCGGTGATGGAGCAAAACTCGAGTCGGCAAAGTGCGCAGTTTGAATGCTTGAACGTAAATGTACTTTGCATTTGCGAATTGTTACATTAGTCAGTGTGATTTTGTGTGTGCGTGTGTGTATGTGTGTGTGAAAGAGAGCTAGGGGGAGGAGGGAGAGTCTTTGAATTCAAGTCCTATTCTGGATGTCGAAGTGTCCTCAACTTCAACTGTGTGCAGAAGGCAAAAGTGCAGCACTTGGTTCTGTGTCCGAAAGCTAAAGGCCGGTGAGCTAATTGTTTAATCTGCCGGACAGGACGATAAATGAGATCCCATGTGCTACAGGCCGCCATGCTGACGATCCACTGGCAGTTCAAACTGGAAAGATTAGATCGCTGTCACATAAATATGCACCTAGAAATTCCTCGAAACACCTACTCAAACCTTCACACTTCCCTCCTATGATAATGTACATCTCTTCCAAAACAAGTTTATACAATTTCTGCGCCCGTGTGCGAAATAAGCGAGTTGGAAGTGGATGTGAAACCTACACATAACAAACAAATCCACCTGCATTTTTAATTCTAGGTAGATTCGATCCTTTCTAACAGTACATTTTTGTAATGCTTTATTAATATGTCACTCTATAAATAAAGAAAATACGATCGCTGATATTTAAGTTTTCTTTTGAAATTGATATTATATATATTTGACATTGCCACAGAGAAGCAGTGAAGGCTTATGTTTGATATTGGTTCCGAATATGTTAAATAGCTCCAGCAGGCCGTTACAGTTTATGAGTCACTTTCCGTGCTAACTTGTGGCTTGGCATAACGTGATATGCAAATATTCACAGGTAAACAGTGCAAGTCAAACTCACTCCTTTTTCAGTTGGTCAGTACCAACCTCTCCTCGTTTGATATAAATCCGATGACTGATAGGCGAATTACGCCCAATAGTGTATTAGCAGCATGACGGTAAACAAAATAATGAACGCTGTGATTAACAGTTAGCAAGGTAATAGGTCCACTGATAACTCTCGCCAAGACAGTAAGTTTATTTAATATTACTGTATCAAATTGACACTGAAACTGTATATGAGTTATAAAGTTAGTTTTTTGCTATATAACATTTGCGCTGCGTTCGAATATGCAGAATTATCTTCCATTCAACCGAGTTATTTAGGGAACTAGGTCTGTCACCTTGAGTGAATGCTGTTTAGTCTAAACATCGACGTTTGTATAACGTACTAGATCTGTAGCCTTGAGCGAATACTATTTAGTCAAAACATATCACGTACTAGATTTGTAGCCTTGAGCGAATACTATTTAGTCAAAACATCGAGTTTTGTATCACGTACTAGGTCTGTTACCTTGAGTGAATACTATTTAGTCAAAACATCGAGTTTTGTATCACGTACTAGACTAGGTTTGTAGCCTTGAGTGAGTGCTGTTTAGTCAAAACATCGAGTTTTGTATAACGTACTAGACTAGGTTTGTAGCCTTGAGTGAGTGCTGTTTAGTCAAAACATCGAGTTTTGTATAACGTACTAGACTAGGTTTGTAGCCTTGAGTGAGTGCTATTTAGTCAAAACATCGAGTTTTGTATAACGTACTAGACTAGGTTTGTAGCCTTGAGTGAGTGCTATTTAGTCAAAACATCGAGTTTTGTATCCGTTTATGTATTGTATCTGTGTATCTCCGAAAGAAACATTGAAATTTCTTTTGAATTTTTCACATTTTTATAAAAGCGTTTTATTTGCTAACACTACCCGAGAAGTGACGGGATTTACGGGGTAACAAGCTGAGACCTTGGCACGTGAAGTTTGAATATGTTAAGGAATTTTCAAAAGTTTTTCGGTAGATGTTGAAAAGTGCATTCTTGAACATGTACAATAACGTTTTGCACATTTTAATCACGCTTATAAAGTATACAGTAACTGTCAGTTTTTGACTGATGGGCACACGGTGCATTTTATTGTCGACTGTGCAGTGTCTGCACGTTAACCACGTTAAAAAGCACATATGGCAGAACAAGATTACAGAACAAGTTCATCGCCAGAAGTTGCTGAACAGTGCTTTTTGTACTCAGAGTTTCAGAGATACATCTTCGGAAGCTGTTGAAAGGCGATTTTTAAAAAATACCCAGGATTACAGAGTACATCCCCAGAAATTCTAGAAAAGTGCATTTCGAACGTTCCCAGTTTAACAGTTTATCGCCGGATATTGCAGAAAAGTGCAATTTCAATACGTTATGCATTGTTGCAAGTAGGCCTATATAGTTGCCATTTGTGAAAAAAGGTGCATTTTGAATACGTTATGCATGGTTGCAAGTAGGCCTATATAGTTGCCATTTGTGAAAAAAGATACATTTTTAATACGATAACAACGCTTCAGTAGCCTATACTAATAGATCTTTTACAAAACAGTATAGGACTGCGTGGGGTTTTTGTAAAAAAAACAAACAACGGAAACCACAGTTCAGAGTATATTGCCAGTAGTGTGTTTTAATATGTGAACCAAAGATGTAAAATGCATTTCAGGTGGTGTTTGAAATATGTGTTCCTAATATGTAAACATCGGTTCTAGAGATACTATCACAGTTGCAGTGAAAAGCATTGGAATATGTTAACCAGGATTACATAATACACTGCCGGCAGTGGGCAAGTGCATTTAGAAATTGTTAACCAGGATTACATAATACCCTGTCGGCAGTTGTCAAGTGCATTTAGAAATTGTTAACCAAGATTACATAGTACACTGCTGGCAGTTGTCAAGTGCATTTAGAAATTGTTAACCAAGATTACATAGTACACTGCTGGCAGTTGTCAAGTGCTTTTAGAAATTGTTAACCAGGGTTACATAATACACTGCCAGCAGTTGTCAGGTGCTTTTAGAAATTGTTAACCAGGGTTACATAGTACACTGCCGACAGTTGTCAAAGTGCATTTAGAAATTGTTAACCAGGATTACATAGTAAACTGCCGACATTTGTTGTCAAAGTGCATTTAGAAACTGTTAACCAGGATTACATAGTACACTGCCGACAGCTGTTGTCATAGTGCATTGAGAAATTGTTAACCAGGATTACATAGTACACTGCCGACAGTTGTTAAAAAGGAGCGCTTCTAACGTTAAACCATAGTTAAAAGTACATTGCTGGCAATTGCTGACGAGTGCATTTGAACCTGTTAATCCTGGTTACAAAGTGCGTTATCAGCAGTTGTTGACATATTCAGCCTAAGCATATTAACCACGATAACTAAATTCACTGCCGGCACTTGTTGAAACACAGTCTAAACATATTAACCACGATTGTAAAGTACACTCCGTTAATTGTTGACAAGTGCATTTGGAACAAATTAACCGTGGTTACAAAGTCCACTGCCAGCAGAACAAGTGCATTTTGGATTCATTAACCAAGCTAACAAATTACGTTGCTGGCAGTTGTAGACAGGTGCAATGTGTGTTAACCTCGCTTACTATGCACATTGCCGGGAGATGTCTTGCGCTTCGTGTCATCTACCGGAAGTGCTTTGTTCATTTCAAGATGAGTAAGACGGTGACCGTTTTTGTTGGGGTCAACTGGTACGTACGCAGTAGAAAAAAGAATGGCCGAGAAAAACGTATCAGACTTTAATTGTTCGCAGTGAGTTCAAGGAAATAACGCCAGTCATCTAAGTCTTTCTGTTCTATAGGTTTAATTTATAGACTAATGGCTCCTCTACTATATCACCGTGTGTGTGTGTGTAGGGGGGGGGGGAGTTTGGAACTGGTATAGTTAAAAAAAAAAAAAAGTTGTTATGATTATCAGACTCGGCATTATGAAACAACTCACGTCAACATTTGCAAGGCGTATGTTACAGCTTTGCAGAGCCAGTGCCTCGATTATCCAACTCGTATCAGTGAGGCCTAACTATAGCTCTTTATCTTGATCAGCCATGGCGCTCATTTCTGTCTCCATTTGCTGGCGTTGCAGCTTCAGATATGAGGGCTAATGCACTGCCGTGTTAGTAAGCACTGTTTTGAATGCTGACTTTGCAGACAAAACATTTGCTCGTTAATTATACAGCTCAGTGTCTCATTAACTCTACTATAACTATGTGTGTAACTCACTGTGCTATAGGAGTGTGCTTCTCATATCTGTTGGACATTGGTTACGACTTACGCTGGACAAGGTTTTTTATACCTAAGTTTTTGTTTTGTTTTGTTTGTGTGTGTGTGTGTTTGTATGCTATTGAAGGGTTTCAGGTATGTAGTATGATTTTGGCTAATTTTTGTGTTTAGAGTTTACAGAAATTGTGAGTTCACAACATTAAGAGGTATATTATTAGTATCATTATATATCATTATAAATGAAATATTTTGGGTCATAGTTTACTCGTTTCTTAAGACACACACACACACACACACAAAACCCTCAGTACCACAGAACGAGAAGCTATGCATGACCAAAACCCGAGAAGCTATTTATGCTCAGCTGTACCTCAGAGATACAGAACGAGTAGCTATTTATGCCCAGCTGTACCTCAGAGATACAGAACGAGTAGCTATTTATGCCCAGCTGTACCTCAGAGATACAGAACGAGTAGCTATTTATGCCCAGCTGTACCTCAGAGATACAGAACGAGTAGTTATTTATGCCCAGCTGTACCTCAGAGATACAGAACGAGTAGCTATTTATGCCCAGCTGTACCTCACGGACACAAAACGAGTAGCAATTATGCCCAGCTGTATCTCAGAGACAGGACGAGTAGCTATTTATGCCCAGCTGTATCTCAGAGACACAGGACGATTAGCTATTTATGCCCAGCTGTATCTCAGAGACAGGACGAGTAGCTATTTATGCCCAGCTGTATTTCAGAGACACAGGACGAGTAGCTATTTATGCCCAGCTGTATCTCAGAGACACAGGGCGAGTAGCTATTTATGCCCAGCGAGTAGCTATTTATGCCCAGCTGTATATCAGAGACACAGGACAAGTAGCTATTTATGCCCAGCTGTATCTCAGAGACACAGGACGAGTAGCTATTTATGCCCAGCTGTATCTCGGAGACAGAAAACGAGAAGTCATGCATGCTCTGCTTATCTAATGCCACAACGCAAGAAGCGTTGCATGTCCGGCTATACCTCACCGAGAATTTAGCTAGTCCTCTGTGCCAAGGTCCTGCACGATAGCCTGAAGTTTCGGCTTACAGAAGTGAATCTTCATATTTTACAAATGAAACCGTGTTTACTCGCCTTTGAAGTTTTCATTAAAACAAAACAACAAAAAAAAAAACCCCGTTTAATACGAGTTTAAACTGCTCAATGGACTGCAGGTCTTAACATCTGTTAGAATGTGTGCACTTTGAGACCATATGACGTATTTTGGGGAGGTCAAGGAAAACCTCCGTGTACACCATTGTTGTAAAATTTTGGCCGCTAGCCAACGGTTAGGCGATCATGCAATCAAAGTCCGGATGGGTGCCCTTTGAAATCTTTGACGTCATGAACCTGTGTTTAATGTCTGGCAGGAACTCCGTACACAACCAGAAATCCCATCTCCGCTCAGTAAATGAGTACAGATAACTCTAAATAAAAACGTTTTAACTTATGTATTTATTTTGTATTTTTTATTTGCATGAAACCCTAAGCCTAACTTTTTTCTTTAAGAACACCTAACCATGTCTCTAAAAATAGGCAAGACCTGACAGTTGTGTGCCACTTCCGGTTGAGTCTGGAGACTATTTAATGTTTACGCCAGTAATTGATAAATTCTCAAAATGTGAGAAATATCGCAAATGTTAAGAGTTTTTTTTTTAAAATGAAATAGAACATGTCTCCTTTCTTTAGTTTAAAAGAAATAATAATAACAAATCACATGTGTGCTGAAATAATCGTATATCTGTTTAGTGAAATATCTTTAACTCTTTTGGCTGAAAGAGATTTGTATATGTTTACCGAATAAATTATTTAACTAAATAAAAGAACCGCACGAATTTGACTAAATAATTTACTTATGAAAAAATACAAACAACACTTTATTTTGTCGTGCTATTTACTATCGGGAGAAATATTTAATTCATTTATAAACTGCACATGATCACAACTACAATAAAGAGACGTTCCGGGTGAAAATACAGTACTGAAGAAGTTTCACTTTCAGTTACAGATTCAAATTTTAGAAAAAAGAAATCTCCAAGTTTTCATCCCATATATTGGTCTCGTACCAGGATGTAAACTTACCTTTCACACAAGGGCTCCGGCAGCACCGAGTCCATTTATTTTAAAGATTTGTATACCGACTTGCCTTTAAAGTAGCAGACACACCCCACAGTCGGGAAGCCTGTCCCATATCACTAGGTCAAACATATTAATTGCAACACTATTATTATTCTCTGGTCTCCGTAACCTTTGACCTGACAGACACTTGCTTAGATTCAAGATGCCTATCAAGCTGTGAGCGACTTTCTGATTTTCAAAGAAAGTAAGTGATGCTTCTTTTGAAAATGCATCCTGTCAGACGGTGTTTGTGGGAAAATAGTTTCGCGCACTTTTATGACACGAAGACTAAACACAGCTAGCTATCTGTGTATAAATCACGCTGTGGTCTCAGTTAGCGAGCGGCCAGTGAGAAAATTCTCAGTTGAAACAAATTCGCGGTCTGTATTTGAAGTTTATACAACATTTCTCTGCACGACGATCGCATCCATCAAATATCAAGAAGTCGAAAAAGGGCTAAAGTATAACCATTAACACCACTAACATATATTTTAACTAACATTTAGAGAGTTAATTTTTTTTTTAATTTGCTATTTTCGTCAACCTAGTTGGGCACACACACACAAAAAAAGTAAAAGAACGGATGAAGATCGCGAAAAGAGTTACAAACGAATGATAAAAGTTACAAACTTATCTTTTCACTAATCTAATCTTTTTTCAGTCAGACGCTGAATCAGCCCGTGACTAAAATACTGAATGTTAGGTAAATCAACAAATGCGCTGCAACCAGTTCTGAGGTTTAGTGACTGTGACTGTGAATTGCAATTTTGTGAGTATAATAAACAGGACGCATGCGCTGTACCCGTCATTATATCTTCAGACACAATTGTTTTAGGCAAGACTGGTAAATATCGAGGTGTTAGCGGCTTGGCTGTTTTGTGTTTTCCTTGTCAACTATTTGTTTTTCAATGTCAAATTGCTGTGTTGTTCATGTGACCCACTTTAGAACAGACCTCCTCACACTAAGGATTGTTGTTGTCAAATAACCTCCAATTGTGCGTCAATCAAAATAAATGTTTCTCCAACAAATCATGAGTGATCAAAACTGGATTACTTACCTTGTCACTTTTCTATGCACTTCTTTCATACATATTTGACCTTATTCTAATCCTTTTTGTTGGAACTCCTCCACCCAACCTCGCCCTTTATGAAAATAGGTCGAAATATCTGTAGTAATTATACTTGCATATTAAATTTTATAGATATGCTCCTAAACTGTCAAGTTTTCATGGTTATTACGGTATACGTTCGCCATATGAGAATAAATTTAAAAGGTAATTATGTGATAGTATGTATCGCAATTGGCATACCCTCCCTTTAGGGTCAAGCCGGTTGCGCAGAAAATAAGGCACTAGCCCTCTCGCTCAGATGAACCGAGTTCGATCCTTCACCAAGGGTTGAGTAACTTATGAGTGTTTCGTAATAGCCCTTTGTTCAAGAAGTGTGTGTGGGGGTCACTGTGTATGACAAGTCGAATTATGTCAACTACCTTGCTCAGTATTGTAGACTCCTTGTGGACGACAAGTCGAATCCTGTCATCTCCCTTGCTCAATACTGTTGATGATAAGTCAAATCCTGTCAACTACCTTGCTCAGTATTGTGGACGACAAGTAGAATCGTGCCATCTCCTTACTGTTGATGATAAATCAAATCCTGTCAACTTCCTTGCTCAGTATTGTGGACTCCTCGTGGATGACACGTTGAATCCTGTCATCTTCTTTGCTCAATAATGTGAACTCCTAATGGACGATGTTAAAACCCCTTACCAGTTGAAAAATCGGAAAAGATAGGACGTCGACCGCTGTCCGTATGTGGTGTGTGTATGTGTATGGGGGGGGGGGGGAAAGGAAGTGCGCCCCTGAAAAAATCTACCACATACATTACACAAACTACTATTAAAACTTTCAAACTCGCGAAACTATGTTGTTGTTTTTTCTCCTCCAGAACATAAATGTCCCTTATCCCCTGGACGTTTGCGCCTGTTTGCAAGATCAGCGAAAGTGGGTAGAGAACGTAAAAATTCGGGTCAAACAACCATCCCATTTTCTCCCTCCCCCCTCCGGGCACGGCAGTGCACACAACACTCAGAAATAAAACATACATGGGGCCCCTATGCTTGTGAGGCCCCAGGGCAACTGTCCAGCGTGCCCAGACGTCGAGTTCCCACTGATAGTTAATAATGTTCAGGTAGGTGGTGGTGGTGGTGGATGCACCCATGGCCTGAAGAACTTTTCATTGTTTTGACATTATCATTTATGCTTTACCTTGGAGGAACTTGCCTCCCATCACTAGTTTTGCGGGTGGGAGGGCCAGTCTGGTGAAAACTGTTGGTTTTCATAACGAGTTTTTCTTCCTTTTTGTTTGGACACTTGTGGGTAGAACCCGGTTCATCCCAGTGTCCTGCCCAGCTTAACTCAAGTGTTTGTAAGGCTTGCCTCATTGAGAGTACAAATGAATCTAGTTTCCACCTCATTCTGAAAGGAGTTACACATATATCAATTATACAATAATCATGATTTAAAAGATGGGCCATTAGACATATGCATATATAATTGTCTGTTTGTGTGTGTGCAACAAAAATAAGATCATTATAAGATAACTATTTTATGCAATTTCTGGATACTCCCCCTCCATGTACATCAGATAGATCTATTGGCTGAATTTTTGAGACAGATGGCATCCTATACACATCAAATAGACCTACTGGCTGAATTTTTGGAACACATGGCATCCTTTACATATCAAATAGGCTGTTGAAGCTGAATCACCGAATGACTCAAGTGTCAACAAACAACACATTTTTAAAAACAAAATATGGGTTATCTATCTCTGTAAACAAAACAGATAAAGGAATCACTATCTTTCTCAGACCACCAAGATTCAAGACATTACCTGTCTGAGCCCAAACATTCAAGGTCCAATGATTTATAACCTTAACTATTTGGATGCCCCCCACCCCCGCAATGTATATTAAACCCTTATTTTGGGAAAATTAGCTTTCATCTATATATTTTGTTTACCAAATTTTTATTAAGCTGACAAAATAAATTTTTAGAAACAATGCAAAGAAAAAATACTAGTAAATATCCTTGCAAGTGTTTATGGGATATTTTTATTAACACAAAGTTTAGGTTTGGAAAATAGCTAACAATATATAAAAACTATTGAGAAAATATAAAACAAAATTTTACAAAAAGTAAAATTAATTCTCTTATTTTCATTCAATAACCAAATCATTATTCACACACACACACACACACACACACACACACACATGCTTGCATTTGCGCACAAATAAAATAAAGTTCCAGAGAAAAATGTATTTAGTTATAATATTTAATATGAATTTTATAAGTACAAATTAGCAGGAGCTTTGAGCGTACATTGTTTAACATAATTATTTAGCTTTTCTTAAATTTACAATACTTAACATAAAATTATGAGTTTCTAAAATTTAAATTTTTAATATAGTATTATAATCACTTAATAAAATTTTAATTGTATAATAGTAAAATGTTTCTCTAATAACAACATATGGCAATATTAATGATAGGTCTACACATTATAAGACAAAAGTAAAATTTGCAAATTTTTTTTAAAAACAAAGCATACTTTTTGTGTTATATTTAAATTTACAGTTTAAATACATTTTATCTAAACACTATTTTACTCCAGTGCCTCTTGTTTACAAATCTGGATCTCAAGATCTAGTAAACCTACAAAGCTAAAACTTGGCACACTGTTATATACAAAAAGTTAATGATTATTCTATTTTTAACAATTTCAAAATTTTTCAACTGTACTTTTTGATGGGTACTTTATTTTCAAAATCACAACTTAAATCCTTTTTTAAATGTAAAACAGAATATCTAATATACCTATTTTGCAGTCCAGGTATATAGTTTAATTTATTGCAGATTTTTCCTTCCTAAAGATTTATTTTTAACAAAAATATTTCAGACAAAAAACTGATTCTATCTTCTTAATTAAAGACAATGGATTGTCAAATTTGACTACTTTAGATTAAATATTTCTGCTATTATTTGCATACAGAAATTTGGCATTAACATAGACTTTTAAGCTTTTCTCAAATTTACAGTGTTTAACATAGAAGTCAATTTTTTTCCCCCTAAATATAAAAATATGAGCCCTCAAATTCACATTGTTTAATATAGAATTATGAGCTTTACTGAAAGTGACAGTATTTTGTCAAAGAATATGCCATCAAATCACAAAATAATAACAAATTAGAAAAGAAAAAACCCCACAAACAACAGATTGGCATGGACTCTTTTAATTGTCATAAAAAATACTTTTTTCTTTTCTTTTTTTACAAATCTATATAAAGTAAAAAATAAACAAAATCATGAATCAACAACTTACACAATTAGTGAACATTTCCAATGTCTATTTACAAAGCAATAGTAATTGAAAAGTAATTATTACAACCAATGGCTACAAAGCAATAGTTAATTTAAAATAATTATTACAACCAAGATAAAGTCTTGAGTCTTTATTCCCTTTTTAAAAAGACAAACACAATTAATATGGCATGAAAAATTTCTCACAAAAAGTTATCAACTATAATATAAACATTGACACAACTCTTAACATATATCATAATCAAATATTAAAGTCATATTATCATTAGCATTCAAATTCTTGAGCTGGAGAAGGGATGGGGATTGGATGGGGGTGTTATCTCACTCTTCTGTGAATACCTCCTAAAAAGCATCTCCTGACTAGCATTTCTATTATAACAGTAAAAACCACACACACACACACATTCATGCATGCGTGCACATGCACACACAAACCATTATTCTTCTGAGCACTGGCTAAAAATTAGTCAAAGATATGTTTGTTACCAATTTATACATTTTTCAACTGCTTGCAAAATTTTACAACAAACACCTACAAAAATCCCCAGAAATATATTTGGTTGATCCCATTGTTCAAACACTCCTAACAACTTCTGATTGTTGTTTTGACCGTTTTACTGTAACTCTCTTTGCCCAAGAAATTTACTGATGCCGGCTAATAAAGATATTAGCATCCTCCTATCAGCTGGCACTGAGCTGGGATGTTTTCTAATGGTAATCTTGCATCTCATCTAGCGCTTTCTACTTTGTCCTAATTATCAAGAGATGCTGTCAGTTGTGAGATATTTCAGGACAAGTACAATTAAGGTGACTTTGGAACACTGGTAATTGGAGAGGGGGAGGAGATAAGGCAAGGTAAGTGATCAAGATGAGGATTTCTAGAATTTTATTATAAATGCAAATGGTGTGGACGAAGATATGAATGTTTTGATTACTGAGAAGAAAGAGTATTACTAGATGTGGTATACCGAGACTGAACACCAGGTTAATGTATATTTCCTTTGAATATATATTTAAAGAAGCATAAGTGCAGCAGTTCTTAGAAGTTAAAGACCCTAAGGGTAAAACTATTTCAGATCAAAAATTATGAAGGACTAAAATGATCCTTTCAGATCATAACCATTTCCAGAAAATATCCCTGTCTTATAGTTATAAAATTAAATAATGCTTATTTTTCTGGCAGTTTTATGGCACAAAACAACAATTTTAAATTATATGGATCACTAAGTATGTCTATAGAATACTGTATTGTGTATATGCTTTAGTAATGTTTTCCATTTACCAAAATGTTTTGTCTGATGAACACTTAGTATTATGCTTTGCAGATCTAAATTGCCATCAATAACCTTGAATGTGGAATTTATCACATTTCAATGTTTCAACATTTTGTTCAGAAAGTAAAAAGAAATTAGAAAAGTAGAATAATGTGTGCCTTTTTTTTCTACCATACATTAATGCTGTTTTGCCTCAGAGTCACAAGCTTTCAAATGTCTACATGGTGTTGCACTGAATGTCTTTCTCAAATTAAGAAAAGATGACAGTCTGACAGTGATGAGATCAAAATTAAGTTTATTAAAATTAAACAAGAAAGGGTAAAGGAAGAAATATTTTCTTTTAATGATTCCAGTAAATTACATATATTACTTTGGAGCTTTTAAACATGAGAGAGAAAAAATTGCTGATAGTAAAATGAAAACCTTCAACAAATACAATTTCATGCAATATTTCAGGTGTCACTGTGAAAAAATGTAAATGCTTTTACTGTAAAAATGTAATAACTAAATTAAAACACATGCAAGCAAGTAAATTTGCAAGAATAAAAACTAAATATTAGTGGTGTTTCTAAGTGAAGTAAATGTGAAAACTACAAAATGCCCAAATTATTTCACTGTTATTCGGCAAACATCCATTCCACATCTAACCTTACTTCTCAGAAGTGTAATGGGAAAGGTTTCAATGTTGAACACCAATGATGTCAAAGGGCAACAACAGTGACAAAAGACACAGGAGCACTGTTAGCAGTTTTGCACTCTATTCAGCTCATGTACAGCACTGTTCATTCAGACATAAAACACAACCCTAGCACACCAATGTATCCTTAATGTGCAGGCAGCCAAGAATGCCCTGTACACTAATAACACACTAATCAATAAACCGATGATAAGTGCTTTTTTTTGTTTGTTTTCCTACTTTCATTTAAAAATCAATTACAGTCAAATTCCTAAGAACTATGTAAAGATTTAAGTATCTAATGAAACTACAATAATTATGCTTTAAAACTTAACTGTTTATTAATGCAAAATATAAGAGGTTAGATCTAAAATAAAATAGAATCTATACTGGCATGCTGTAAGAAAAGCATTCTCGTACAAATAAATCATAAAATATGCAAAGACAGTAATATTAATTATCACAAACATATATAACTGGCATTGCTCAAGTAAAAAAACCTGAACTTTTAATAGCTTTTTGTCAGTTGAAAAAGAAATAAGACTTGTTTACATAGTTATGTACAAATATTTTTATTCAAAGGTATATTATTTAATTAATGTTATTGAATACATCTGTATACACAATGTTGTGTATTCTTCCAAAAAGATTATGTGGAATGTCCACTCTTTTGAACATCCTACAAAGAACTGTCCATGTCAGGGGTCGGGAACCTATGGCTCGCGAGCCAGATGTGGCTCTATTGATGGCTGCAACTGGCTCGCAGACAAATGTTCGATTATTAAAAAAAAAAATTCTTTAGACTCCTTTGATCTACATATTAATTGCATATCAATATTTCATTCTACAAATGAGCTAAAGTCTACTAAAGTCTCAACGCCTGCATGAAGCTTAACCTCACCACGTATCAACCAGACTACAAAGCCATGCAGCACCAGAAGTCGCATTAATGGTAAGAAATACTCATTATTGATTAGCAACAGCATAACAATGTTATTAAAAAGAATTCAGAGACATAATTATTGTACTTTTAGTGTTGAAATTACACAAAATGCACACATTTACTTGAATTTTTAGTTTTAAACATAATGTATGGCTCTCACAGAATTACTTTTCAAAATATGTGGTGTCCATGGCTCTCTCAGACAAAAAGGTTCCCGACCCCTGGTCCATGTGAAAAGCAAGACTCCTCTAGCTGCCTGAAGTTTCCCATTGTCTTACAGAGCCTGTCTGCTTGGGTTTGAGCATTTGTTGGCGTTCATTGTCCATCTCCTGTTGTTGTACTGTTGTCTGCCTGACCACATCAGCCTGTTATCTAGCTTCTCTTTGTTGTGTTGTTTCCCATTGTCTTACACTGCCTGTCTGCTTGGGTTTGAGTCTTTGTTGGCGTTCATTGTCCATCTCCTGTTGTTGTATTGTTGTCTGCCTGACCACATCAACCTAGTTTCTCTTTGTTCTGGTGTTCCCCATTGTCTTATGGTGGCCTGTCTGCTTGCTTGGGCTTGGAGATTTTGTTGGTGTTCATGGTCTGTCTCTGTAACCTGGACTACCTTTTTATGCTGAGCATCAGCAGACCTTCCACAATAGATTGTCTCTTAGGTGGCACAATGTGAACTATAAAAGGCTAATACAGTTACATATAATGCGTTTGCATTAAATGCAGCCTACAATGCTTCCCCTTTTTTTTGTTGGCTCAAACGTAGATGACATGTTGAGTAAGTATAGTGTTTTTATTTGATTCCCTTTTATTTTATTGTCTGAAGTCATCTTGTATACGTGTTGAGTAAAATATTTTGTTTTTTACAGTCTAAAGTGTACATGGCAGGTTATGGTAGTTTTATTCGTGTTGTGTAAATAATATATGTCTTACTCAAAATAAAGGTGAAATGTCGTTTCTGAAAAGTCCACATACAAAATGTTCAGCAATTGCTGGCAAAATAAACTAACCTAAGAACTAAGTGCTCTAACTATACCAAACTAGTGAAATATTAGAACACCACCTCCACCATTCAACACCTCATCCCTTCACCTCCATAAACATGTTTTGTGGCCGAGCTCTTCATCAATAAACAATCACCAGGGCTATATGGTGAAATATCCTTCACAAAAAGTCCTCATGTGATATGTCCAGCAATTGTTTGCTTTTTAAACTGAGCATCAGCAGACTTTCAATGAAATGAAATACATTCTTCTTGAGTGAAAAATGAAAATTTCATTATTTTGTAGTTCAAACTTCTGAGTATAAGCCTTAAAGCTTCCTGTCATCAAAACAAATCTATTGATATCTACTGCGCTTAAAATGAGAATTCTAAGGTTTTATAGCAGACAAAAAAACAAACTGATGTTCAGTTTTATATTTATAAATGTTGATGTTTGCAATTACAAAGTACACAAAGCAGTGTATAACAATAACAACATGTATACTAACACAGCATTGTACATTTAGCGCTAACATGCATATGCCAATATATATTACAGTCAAAACAATGGGTGCATATCTCGACCAACTTGTCAAAGCACTCTGTACAGATGATAAATTATTCCTCCTAACATAGCACTCACAGTGACAAGGGAAAAGGCTGTATCAAGGCGGGCAGCAAGCATTGTGCATCATGCTTGCCTCAGTGGTGACAGGGTTGGTAGCTGTTAAGTTTTAGTGTCTACCTAACACACAAGGAACCAATGCACAATATTTATTTTTTTAAAATATGTTATCCTCCTGATTTCTTTAGATAATGATCACTGAACTTCACAGAGGATTTACTTCTCTTTGGTAAAGGAGGGTAAATTTGGTATGTTGTAAAGCAATGCATAGGATGGAAGAAAGAAAACTGTCCAAGGTAAATGACATTTATGAGTCAAAGCAAATTATACACACAAATACAAAATAAAAATACCTAACACAGTGTAGACAAATACTCTGAAATATCAACAAAAAGTAAACATTGTAATCGCAAAAACATGAAGAATAGTGAAGAAAGACTTCTTAGACATTTTAACAATCAGTTCATATAACAGTATTTTCCAAACTGACTAAATGC
This sequence comes from Sinotaia quadrata, assembly GCA_028829895.1. Taxonomy (NCBI): domain Eukaryota; kingdom Metazoa; phylum Mollusca; class Gastropoda; order Architaenioglossa; family Viviparidae; genus Sinotaia; species Sinotaia quadrata. The sequence goes on along the minus strand of CM054181.1, from coordinate 114,870,375 downwards.
ATAATCTTTGTCCCAAAATGAACTACACACCACAGGAAAACAAACCAATCAATGTTACAGACTTTAACATCTCAGGTGAATCATCAAATGAATTTAATACAAAGTATTTTTTTATTTTAGTTCCATCAGTAATACTTTGCAGTATAAAAAGCAAAGCACAAAAATATTTTTTTTAATAATTAAAATTTGGATTAATAGGTAACAGTGACAAAATCTTATTCCCTTTATCTAGAAATTAGCAGTACACCCAATACCAGTGTTAAACAGTGGTATTAACTCTTTCTGGCAAAAATATTGTATGCTGGAGCAAAAAAAAAAAAGTTTAATTTATAAAGAAAACAAGAACTTACTTATTATTAGCAGTATTATAAAAATGTAAAGTACACTTACAAAGACAAAAGAAATTCAATCAAATATTTTAAGAGTTATGGAGAAGATCATATGTAACTACTTGAATTTGATAAGCATACTATCATTATCTATTCATTTTCTCAATAAAGCCTGCGTGCGTGTGTATACATGTATTTTATTAAAAGGACGTTAATCTGGTTCTAGAAAGGTAATGATGAAAAAATATCTACTACATTGTTAAAAATAAGCAGGAGAAAATAAATTACCATAATAACTCAAATTAGCCATTATAATATATACTGAGGGAACTCTATTTCACAAATTATCATTTCAACAAAACTGTCTATCTCACTCAGTGTCAGATCAGGTAAGCTTATTCAATCCATTCATAAACAGTGTCAAACACATTTCTCAATCATTCTGCAAGAGTTCATGCTGATGTCAATAATAAAGATTTTCATTTGTTAGTAGAATTTAGTACTGCAACAAGAGAAGTAGAGATTCTAAGATATTTAGTTTAATCTCAGTTAATTTCACAAAAAGGAGAAAATTGTTCACAATGACCTAACTGCATTTTGGGATTACACATATAATTTTTCATTCTTTTCTTTGAAACGGGTGTACTGATATGATTTTTTCTTTCCCTAAGAAAAATATGTCTTTTACTCCAGCAGGAATAACTTGCCTACTTGTCAGTTGGCTACAACACAGACTTGTATTTACATGCAAAGATAATCCAAGTAGCACAAGCTGACTCTGGGTAAGGATATACCCGCACTCGGACTGCCAAACGAACCTGGTCACCACGACAGTTTATTATCTCTTCACACAGTGAGGCCCTGTACGATCAAATAAAATGTTTTTACCAATTAAAAACAGCACCTTTAACTAAGAAATTCCAGTCTGATTTAACTGATCAAGAGTAAAAAGGATTGAATAAAAAGAACAGTGTGAACCAGTGACAAACAGTTCAGATCAAAAAGCGACCAAAAGTTTGTTATATAACTTTCAACAAAAATCTTAATTTTTCCATTTTCTATATTACTGTCAATTAATGCTATATAAATGGAAGAAACATTTTTGCTTAAACAGTTGGGGTTTTTCACCCACACTTTGATTTTAATCAGAAAATCAAGTTGTGACCTCAGAAAATGGAATATACAAAATAATAGCTTTCCAACTATTTGCAAGTAAAATAATTGTGTGTTCAAATTAATGTGTGAGCAATCTGATATTCAACATATAACAATACACAACTAAATAAAACATTACTACAAATTAATTTTAATTACACTTTGATCTTCACTTGTTGGCACCTGATCACACACTTTAGTCTTATCCAAGAAGTTCTATTCAGGAAGAGTTCTACCTAAACTAGATAAATTTACTGAAGAGATATTATGATAAATAGTATAAATCAAATGTTATCAACACTACCTAGTATCAAGATTAATTTATAAAGGATAAGATATAATTTGGAATGCTTTCATCTTATACTATGGAAAATCTTATACTCTGTGAATGAACGACAGTATGCAACACTTACTAGGTAATGATTTAAACACATTTTCTGCAAAATACCAGGCAACTAAAAAATAACAGTTGATGCTCAGTTCATAAAGAAAGATGTGTCACTCTGCCTCAATCTGGTTTATTCGGCACAACAACCTTGATTTTACAACTCAGCACAGTGACAGATTGGTGTAAGATTCATGAAATAAATAAGTATGTATGAATTAAATACACTTTTCACTTCATTTGCTATTTTAATATTTGTTCTGCAGCCAATGATTTGAAAGTGTTTCTTTCCAAAATCAGAAGAAAAAAGTGTAATTAAAAATAAATAATTAAAAAGAAGGCCATGAGAAGATAGCAATAAGTTCAGGATACTTACTTTAAAGAAATGATGAATGCCTTGCGAGCATTACGGTGTGTAAATTGAATGGGATAACCCTTAAAAGTGTGACCCTCTGGTACAGCTTGTCGAACTGCATCCTGAAATTCTTCATTACCTGCAGTGACACCTATTACAATAGGGATATAGAGGTCTTTTAACAAGAGTACTTATTTATTTTTTAAAATAATGCAATGGAGCTCTTTACAGTCAGTGTAATTAAACAGGCAAAAATGTCTCAAAAGAAAAAAGGGCATTAAGTTAGATGCACCATTCTATAAAAATTTGAGACTCTAGTGAAGCAGGAAAAATTAACTCTCCCAAACTCACCAAATGTCAACCATGTATTACCTCAGTCAAGTTAAGACTACATGTCTCACATACACAGACATGCGCACACAAAACAAACGCTCATTGAAAACTAAGATTGTAAAATGGCATATCCACTATACAAGCCATATCCACATTCTAAACATTTACTTACTGGTATATAAATTGGAATTTTAATATTACCATTTACACAATACTGTGTGATTTCTTTTTTACTGTTATTTATCTGTTGGATGAATTCATTTGTACCTTTAAGTTTCATTTTGAAGTAAATGAATTATCAGCAAATGAAATCTTTTTTCCTTTAAATGCATTAGTTATTAGATGTTTTTATTTGTTAGTATCAAGACTACACACCTATTTAAACCAATTAATAGTAAAGAGAGGTAAATTTTAAAAAATTGTTAGAATTGGTATTTCCATTAGCTAGTGTCATTATTATCAAACAACTTTCCAGTAAAGAATACTTTCTTGCCAGACCTGTTAAAGAATACATTCATGCCAGACCTGTTAAAAATACACTCATGCCAGACCTGTTAAAAATACATTCTTGCCAGACCTGTTAAAGAATACATTCTTGCCGGACCTGTTAAAGAGTACATTCTTGCCAGACCTGTTAAAGAATACTTGCAGGACCTGTTAAAGAGTATTCTCTTGCCAGACCTGTTAAAGAGTACATTCTTGCCAGACCTGTTAAAGAGTACATTCTTGCCAGACCTGTTAAAGAGTACATTCTTGCCAGACCTGTTAAAGTGTACATTCTTGCCATAGATATTTAAGCAAGCATAAATGCAGCAAGAAAAAGTTCTAGATGCTTACAAACTTAATCAAATTAAAAAAAAGAAAAAATAATAAAATACCAGCAAAAAATGTAGATGCAAACCTCTACCTTCATATAAAGCAATCCTTTACAATACAAATTCAGCTATAATACAATAAAGATAGTTTTCTGTCTAGTCTACAACATACTTTAATTCTATTTAATCTCAGTTGATATATTTAATGATTACTGCAAATTATTAGCTGACTATTTAATAAAAGAAATACTCGAGGTCAAGTCTAATGTGGTTTCAACTATAATGTGGTGTGATTTTTGGACTCCTGAGGACAACATTGTATCAGGGTGAAGGTAAAGCCATACACTGTACCATCACAACCAATACAGCATACAGAATGAAAGAATATCAAAGTTCTTCAAAATATCCTCTATTCATTTGAAAGGTCATATCAACAATGATAATGACAGTGTTGGGAGAAAGAAATGCCTGTTGCCTTTGATTAGTAAAGATGAACTAATTTTTAAAACTAATTTCTGAGAATGCATTTTAATACGTGCTTATGTCAAATACAGTAGTTTAAACACAATTAGTAAAACAAGCTTAGCCAGCCCTCCACACATTTAAATCACTAATCACTGGCTTATAACTGTTTTAGTCACCAGTTAGAAATTTAGGCATGTTTAGGCTGAGCAATATTCCAGTTGTCTTATGTATATATTCATTCAAAATGTACCTGTATCATCATCATCAGCTATTTTAGATCATATAATTTTTAATCCCAATACATAATTTTTATTCCTCATTATTGAAGTTTTTATTTTGCAATGAAATATCATTTCCATTACTTTGCAAAATGGACTATCATCTGACTTTTTTGTTATGTGCTCATTTTTGTTTTAGTTGTTTCTTATTACTAAAATCATTGATTGATCGTACATAATAACAGTCAAAATAATTCTTTCAAACCCCATTTCATATGACAAGTAATTCCTTCATACTTCACTTCATTAGTCTAAGTTAACAGTGTGCACTAAAAATACAAATGTGTGGCATAATTCTGAACACAAAACAAAACGTATCATTGCTTTAAAGAAAATAATTAACAATCAAGTAAACAGAAATACCTGCAAGTCAATATCTGTACACTGATAAAACATATTATTACTTTAACAAAATAATTAACAGTCAAGTAAACAAAAATACCTGCAATTGCAATATCTTTACACTGATAAAACATATCATTGCCTTAAACAAAATAATTAACAATCAAGAAAACAGAAATACCTGTAAATGCATATCTGCACACTGATAAAAACACACTAGTAAGAATTATTTATACATAATTCTTAAATTGCCAAATGGAATGGGTATAAAATGTTGAGATTACAATAGCCCACAAAGTTCAAGATATCTAAACTAGCAAAAATGTCGTAAGTAAATACCAAGCCAGAATCATACCTGTCATTCGCTCTGTCTCATATGCTGCTAGTGCTGGAGTAAGAATATAACTGAGCTGGTCATCCCAGGAAGTAGTTAGACCTTGATCCTGCAAAACAAGAATGATAGTTTATCCCACAATTAAGCACAATAACTGTCCTGCAAATAAGCACAACAAATTATCCTACAAACAAGCACAACAACTTATCCTGCGAATAAGCACAACAACATATTCTACAAACAAGCACAACAATTTATCCTACAAATAAGCACAACATATCCTACAAACAAGCACAACAATTTATCCTACAAAGAAGCACAACAATTTATCCTACAAACAAGCACAACAATTTATCCTACAAAGAAGCACAACATATCCTACAAACAAGCACAACAATTTATCCTACAAATAAGCACAACAACATATCCTACAAACAAGCACAACAATTTATCATACAAATAAGCACAACAACATATCCTACAAACAAGCACAACAATTTATCCTACAAACAAGCACAACAATTAATCCTACAAACAAGCACAACAATTTATCCTACAAACAAGCACAATAACATATCCTACAAACAAGCACAATAATTTATTTTGCAATCAATTACATCCTGCAAACAAGTGCAATATTTTTTTCCTGTAAACAAATGCAATACAATTTATCAATATATCCTACAAACAAGCACCATAATTTAACCTGCAAAGAAGTACAACTAACTTAAATACCTGTGTTGTACTCTGGTGGTGACAGTCACAAACTTACATGTCTATGTTGTACTATGAGTCGTCGTAACTGGATCTCCAGGTCATTGCTGACAAGGGAGGAATCTAGGGTGGATGAACAAAGAGGAGGTGGAGATGGCCAAAGAGGACTGGCACCAGGTCCACAAATAGAAAGGAGAACTTCACTTGACATAGTTTTCCAGAGAGCTTCATTCTCTAGTTCAAATCGGCACTCCTCAACATGATCACTAGCCTAAAAATATTTTTTTTTTTTTTTTAGTAAAACAAGTTTTCACTGAATATTTAACGTGTGTGAGTGTGTGTGTGAGTGTGTGTGTCTGCGTGCGTGTGTGTGCGTACAACAAAAGTAAGTATTTACTTAAGCGAACCAGGGAACATCAGTAATATATAGACTCTTAGAATAAAATGAAGATCAAAGTCCGCTCAGCATTGAACATATGTGCAGAATAGCTACAATCCTCTTCACCCATCTCTGAGATAAGCCTAAAAATAATAAGAAGGTAAGTCTATGCATATGCAAATCTGGTAAGTATTCACAAAATACTTATTTCACTTTTAAAAAATACCTTTTTCCAAATCTATAAACAACAGGAAAATCACAAACAGGAGATGGGAATTTTCTAATATAAAAACATTTCACTAATGCAAAGAAAGCATAAATGAAAGCTGTTATACTACCATTATGAAAAATCCCAGGAGTGTCTCAACAACTGGCACATAAAGGTCTAAAACTAGTACAGGGCTTGAAGAAGTAGAAGAAGCCTCACAACCCACTGCTGATCTGATATCTCTTAGTCTTAAGACTACATTTTTATAAAACACTAAACAGGATAAAATGCCTCTAATCTTGTGGGCTGTAAACTGTCCTAGTAAGCAACATGACATTAGCACAGGAAGCAAAAAGATGGTGTTCAGGGGAACATAACTCAAAGGAAATGTTGAGGACAACTCTGGGCGGTATTTAATCTTCATTTCATTCTAAAGGTCTATGTAGGACGAGACGAGATACCAAAATTTGGTAAGCTTGTATACACAATGTGTACACATGGTTGTAGGACAGAAAAATAAATCATTTAAAATTATAAAAATAACATAAGATGGTCAGGTGTGATGCACTTTCATTCTGCACCAAATCAATGCACAGGCAATATAAAGTAATACTTTCTGAATGATTTCATTTTTTTACATTAAAATAAACCAACACAATCTCAATAGTTTTAAAAATTGAGAATTAGCATTAGTAAAAATGTAATGATTAAAGCACAAGTCATCCAAACTTAAATGACAATTTCATTTTATAGTAAAGTAGCAAAGACTAATATTCCACATACCTGAGTATTGGCAAAAAAAGTGCGATGATTGAAAACACAACCAACTGTTTTGTATGGATAGGTGGGTCGTCCTTTTTTACTCATTGGTGGAGCCATAGGGTCAATGGGTTCATGAATGAATCTGAAATTTGCAATAATGAACAACTATAATATCATACCTTTTCACCCATCATGTTTGAAATCACGGAGTTTTCTTTGAAATAGTATAATTCTGCAACTGCTAGAATAATTTTGTACTATATTTAAGTACAAAAAGAAAATATTTTTCTTTCCACAGGTATATGTATAGCTTCATGGTTGTGGGCAGTTAATTATTTATTTTTTTTTGAAAAAAAACAACATAAATATTATCACAAAATCATATACCAGTAGTCTCTGCTGATATCTTAAATTATAAGTATTCTTTCAGGTCCTCATATAAAATTGTTATTATTATTATTATTTTTAGAATACTGTAGTCTTCTTACCTGTGTCCATTGAGACTCTCCCAGAATGTAACAAGACCATTTATGCTGACTGTCATAACCCAGGCATGCACAGAACCCTTGGATTTGGTTCCAAAGCAGACATAAGCATCAAGACCAAATCCCAACAGCAAACTGCAAAGCAGAGTAGCATGGTCCTCACAGTCCTGCACAAGTAAATAATATACTGAAACAAACATATAGTGCCAAGTGTAAAGTGACCAAGTATTAAGTACAAGGAAACCTCGCTATAACGCGATAATTGGGGTCCATAAAATCAGATCACATTAATAGCGGGGTCGCATTAATGCAGGATTTTGCAATAGAATACATTATTAAGATATATATTTTGGGAGCCATGCCCCAAATGCATTATATCTGAATTCGCATTATCGCAGGACAGGTTATCACAGGGTTCCACTGTATCAAGTGTAAAATGACTAAGTGTCCCAAAAAATAACACCGTGGAACAAATATGAGAGACTAGATAAAACTGTTAAAATATACTAGTTTTTTCCCCACAAGGAAAGAAATAATTTATTTACTTGATTTTTTTCTACTGGGGCACAGATATATAGAAGTGATTAGATCAAGTGCTCACTCAACAAAGCATACTTGAATGCAGTAGACTTTAATTGGTTAGTAGTAAATGCTCACTCAAAGAGTACTAGAACACTAAAATTAACAACTTGTACATCAAGATTGTTTTTAAAGTTATTTTCTTCTAAGTCATGTTTCATGTCATTATTCTTGAATCACGTTTTTATACAAAATTCTTCTGCCTCTCAAATATTTACACATGAAGTAAAATTACACAGTAAATGAAAACAAAATATGCATGCCATTATTCAAATGATACTTTTCACTCACACCCTTGTTCTTTGCCAGAAAAGTCAAAAGTGAAGACCACTGTTCCAATTTGTTCCCACCGCCAATGGTTTGCTGTTTCTCATACCGTAACAAAGACACAAAACGCATGGCTTGTCGTGGTGTATCTAACAGTCTTCCAGCACGAAGTGGGGTCACATAGGAGCATACAGGTCTGTAGTTACTGTTCTCATCCTGCAATGAGAAATATTGCTCAAAATTCAAATATATAACCATGCAAACAAATAATTTCTTGCATGATAAAACATTTCACTAGAAGTTATTTCAGGTGAGACTATTTAAAACTGTACATAATGTTCAGTTTGAGTTATTATTTATTTCTCAATTGTACACATAAAAAACAACATACCAACAGAAAAATGTGTGCATATGTATATATAAGAGCTGATGTTGAGGCCCTTTGTTCCACAGTGAATCCAAGGAGATAAGTCAAGTAAGTCAATGCATATGTGTGTACACTTATGGATAAGTCAGAAACAGGTGTCTAATAAAAACTATTGAAAACATTTCTTTTATTAAGTAAAATATTACTTTAACAATGTACATAAGTAATCCAAAATATTAAAAGCTATTTTACCCCAGTCAAATCCTGGTGAAAGCAGTTTTGTTGATTTCAGACGGTTCCAAGGAGTAACTGAAGCCTACAACTTCAACAACAACATCAAAGAAATATTTTCCGCTCAATATATAACTCAGTAAATAAACATTTCTGGCTTGTCATTCTCTTAATTGTGCAATTTTGCACTAAAAATTAGTGAGGAGAGAAGATAATTCCAACAACAATAAAGAATTATGTGTATGCTCATTCAATAAAAAAAAACATCTCCAACATGCTAGTCTCTTAATAAATTGTGTAGCTTATATAAAAAAAATTAATGTGGTTAAAGGGCATTTCCAAAGAAATATTTGCTGCTCAATATGTTCAATCAATAAAAATAAAGATTTCCAGCTTGTCAGTTTCTTACTTATACACAACAAAGAAGCAAATTAGCAAGGAGAGAGGGCGTTAAAAGAAAAAAAAATTTTTTAAACCAAAACAAAACAAAATCCACACAATTTATTTCACCTAACAAGTATATTCTCTATTATAACTAAGTGTCCCTAGCACATAGAGAATAACAAGTAAGAATTACTGCCTTATGCCAAACAATACTCCATGGGTATGTTAAAACAATAAATCTAAATTTAAAAAATGTTTAAAAAAACAACAGCTTTTATCTGTCCAAACAAATAGTACTAAAATATGTACTGGATTGGAGTCTTATGGTGGTATTATAAAACTGAGACATTTTAGTGGTATATCTTCCTTTCTTTTATTTAGAGTATTTATTCAAACAAATAAAAAAGATCATAATAGCTTTTTTAAAAGATGCAGAAACCACGCCCTGAATGTGATCAGCCACCATTTTTTATATGGTAATGCAAAAAAGGAATTTTTAGGTAAACTGTCCACAGAGATAAAGGCAGCTCTACATGACTCCATGTATCACTATAAAATGAAGGGAATTTCAATGCATTCAAAATAACTGAATGAACAAATTTGCTTTTATGTAACAACTTTCTTAGTGCCACTATAAAATGAATGGTATTTCAATGCATTCAAAATACTTGAATGAACAATTATCTTTTAATGTAGCAACTTTCTCAGTACTTATTGCTGAGTATAGGTCTAATCAGTGCAAACTCGAAATGTATTGCAAAAGATATGACTTCATTGTCCTGCTCATCTACATTCTTGATGCTTGTTTTAGATTTTTACTCACTTGCTTTTACTGTATTTGTAGACTATAGAAATACTGAATCTTAGTGACACCATGATCTTAAGTTTATTGACATCTTCAGCCATTTGTCTTCAGAAACAGAAAAGTGCCAAAAATAAATTAGGAAAAGTGTATTGTACTTAAAATTTGACTATACAATGTGGTTGTTTGGTTTTTTGTAACCACTATTAATGTTCAATTTATATACTGAATTTTGTATTTATTGTGTGTGTGTGTGTGTGTGCGCGCATTTGTATATGTTTAATTCAGATATGTTTCAGTATTTTTAAGAAAACAATGAAATTATGGGTAATTTTATTTACTCTAATTTATAAACAGTTTGTAAACCAACTTTATAAAAGAAAGCAGTAGAACTTTCATGCATTAAATTTGAAAGAATCAATTTTAACTAGTTTTAATTATGATTGATTTAATGGTTGGGACAATCACAACTTTCTGAATGATTTTGCAGTTGTATTTTTCTTTTTTTTTTTACATTGTTTCTTCCTCTGATTGCTTTCAAAATTATGGACAGAAATTACTAAGCATAAGACAAGAAAAATCATGATTTAACACACATAGAGCACTAAAATACTTAGAACCCCACTCATCTCATTTTGTTAAATGTAAACAAATGGTATTTGGTACTTTTAAATAAATAAATGTATTCTATACTTACAAGGGCAAATATTTTGATCATACGATCCTGATGGGCAGGCTTGATGTCAAGATATTCTTTCCACCAGTGCTTGGCATACTCCAGGAATCGACGGTCTTGTTCAGATTGCCTTCCTCGCTCCAAGTCAATTTGTGTACGTACCACACCCTCATCTAATGCCTGAGCAACTCTTGGGAATACCTCCAATTCCGCTTCCAAGATACCAACTGGCACTTTACTTTCTGGTCCTATGATAAAAATATTTCTGATAAATGTCTTGTACATCCTGTAGTAACATGCCTTTAAAACATTTTTGTATTCCTAAAAAGTGTTCTTTTGATTCTAATATTATAGATGCCCAAAATCAGAACAGAAGAAGAGATATAAGGAACAGATGGCAATAAAGTTATACACAGCGATTGTAATAATTATCTCCCTTTGGTATATGAGGCCGAAGCCACTACCCCCATTAAATAATCTCAAATAATAATCCTGATAAACGTTATCATGGAAATTTTCTTTTAAAAATGCTTACTTGTGTGACTTAGCTTCATTGGTGGAGATAAATGTATGACTTTATAAAATGTTTTCTTTTCAAACTGTTGTACTTTTTCCATGTAAACCTACTGTACCAATTTTGTTTCATGCTTTTTCATAAAAAAAAAGAATTATAGTTTAGATGTTATAAATATTAAAACTGTTAGTAAAAGCCAGATGTTTCAAACCTTGCCTAAAACCAAACAGCACTATTATTAAAAGTAATATTCTATTTCCAAGGCAGAGTAACACCAAAATCAAAACATTGAAATCTAACTTTTTTCATATATTTATAAAAAAATTAAAATCGAGAACAAATGAGTATTTTTTTCAAATAAGAGTATTATTTTACCTGTTCCTTTGAGTTCAATAGAAACATTCAAATGGCCATTTTTTGCAGCAAGAAGTGGGCGCCACTCAAAAAAGTTAGATGAGACAAGAGTGGTGTCACCAGCAGCATTTGTTTTGATAAGCACAAGATGGATGGGATCACAAATAGACAGCATGGTAGCTACATCAGCCATTTTGCCAGCTTCCCCTGAAAACAAATTTTATTAAAAATTTACTTCTTTGCAAGAGCTCACCCTGACAGTTTGCTCTTTATGTGGTGGAGAGTGGTAGGTGTTCTGGAAAATAAACAATAATGCATATATAAAAGAATTCTTTTTCCTGATTAGATTTTTGGCAGTTAATTCTCAAAGATAATTATGAAAACTCACATACAACATTATTTCAATGTTTACTGCTTTTGTCAGATTTAAAGACCCCAAAATAATGTTAAATATTCTACAAGAATGATAAATAAACAAAAGAAATGAAACAATCCCCCTGCCAAACCTTTGCAATTAGAGCAAGGTTGAATGTAATAAACTAAGTCATGAATAAAGCACAAAAGATCAAGAAAAGCTTTCTAGTGACAACACACTGCCTTGGGGAAGTGGATGGGGTTTAACCTAACAAATAAGCAATGCAAGACAGGTTAAATAAGTGAGTAAAAGAGTAAATATTTTATACTAACCTGCTCCTTCTTTGTGCAATTCAAGTAAAAATCCCTCATCAAATGAGGGCTCACAGGCACAAGGAACTGGTCGAGATTTGAAACGCTGACCACGAAAGTGAAGGTGTAATGTAAAGGAAGACACTGGCACCTGTCCTGTTTCATCCTCCACAAGTTCTTCCATAAATGCTTTGCCTCCTCGTATTTGGAAGTAAAGATATCGCCTGGTTGGGTCAATGTTGGCTATGAAATGAATAAATTAATGTTTTATACATTAGAAAATACATTTTTATGTGCTAGATAAGTGGTCTAAGTGTGAAGAATAGATCAGTGCTGGAGAGTGAGAGAATTACAAATAAGAGTGGGAGATGATTGGTGAAAGACCACAAAAACTTCAGCTATATGTTCAGCAAGACAGATTCAATAAGATTTTCTTATGTTCTTGCAAATCACTTAGGATTACTTTCCACCGACCACCATTACTGAAAGCCTGGGTTTTCAAATCATTAGGACAAAATTAGGCCTGACTGTATTGTTCTACTAAACAAACTTTGAACCCTCTTGTCAGCATATAATATGAATTTAACTACAAGTGTGTAGATGGTCAAGTGGGTAATTTTAGTAATATGCATATATTTTAGTGCCTTAAACACATTTTATCTAAAAGATTTTGTGTGAATATGCCTTATATTAGTTATAGCATTATAACAATTCCTAAAAGCCCAGTCAAGAGATAATAATATATTCTTGATAGCTTGCATCAATATACATTGACATATGTCATAAGCAAAAATAAAGCATCTTATCATAATTTGTCTGCGATAATGATCTAAACAGAAAACAGAAAAATACCATTGTTTATTTTACCAGGATTTAATATGGTGTCATTATTACATTAATGTAAAATATTTGACATCATGCTGATTTTTCAAGTATAGGAATATGAATGTGTAAAATATTTTCTTTTTAAACTGATTTACTTTTACATGTAAACCTGTTCCAATCTTGTTTCTTGCTTTTTCATCAAAACAGAATTATAGTTTAACTCTTATAAATATTAAAACTTTAATAAAACTAAAAGCCAGATATTCCAAATCTTGCCTAAAACCAAACAATACCATTATTAGAAGTATTATTCTATTTCCAAGGCAGAGTAACACCATAATCAAAGCATTTAAATATAACTTTATTCATATGAAAAAATTAAAATCAAGAAAAAATGAGCATTTTTTAAAAAGTATTATCAATTTTGAGCAATACAATGAGTTTTCTCTTTCTAACATTTACTGCTCTTACTAATGTAATACCATGCAATATAAGAAATTTAATAAAATAAAATATTTAAAAGGCATTTGATTTTAAACATCAGGAAAATATTTATATTTTTAACCTGTTTTAATGAATCCACGTGTCAGCTGGTCATCTTTGTTTATCAAATGAGCAGCTGGTCTGCTAGCTTCTGTATTGCTGAAGTGCAAATGGTTCATTATCTCATCCACAATACCTCTTTTTCTCAATTTTTCTATCATGTTGCTTTCTGTCAAATGATCCATCTCATTTCCAGTCTGTGTTATTTCTTCCATTACTGAACGAATATGAGATTCTATGTCCATCTAGGAAAAAATAGAAAAACAGTTATATATTAATAACTAAGATTAGTAAGTGGAACAGATTAGGCTGAATGTACAGAATTTTTATCTAATAAAAAAACTGATTAAAGTTTAAACTGTTTAACAATGCTGACAGGAAATATATTCTTTTGAAAAGAATAAAGAGCCAATTGTTAAGTTTCCTATGGTGTAAGTGATTGTTATTATTTTACAGCTAAGCTCAAGCTACAATTAGAATTAAATACAATTAGAATTAAATCAACTGTACAGCTGTTCATATGAATCTTCTTTAATGCTTAATGGTTGATGACACTAAGCCTACAAGCAGAACATGAAGAAATGAGTACTTACTGAGAGTTGGATATCAATAAGATAAAATAAATAGTGATGCTTCAGTGAACATATTAAGATCTGCCACTTTCTTATTTATTTTTAAAGTACTTTTTAAAAAAGTCATTTATTTACTCTATTAATATAATATTTCTAAAAAATATGTATAATTATTTATTCTGTCAATGTATTACTAAAATACTAATGCACTAATGTATGGATCTTCTCTAGTGAGGGGTGCAGCCTTATAATCCTGCTAAAGTTTGATTCTTAAGTTTTGAAGATATTTAGCAAAGTCATTTTCTATACAAAATCTGTTTTTTCTTTACTAAGTTATAAACTGCAGACTTTTCATTCAAAGATCTGTGTCATGTTATTTCATACAGAGTTTTATGTTTCTTTTGATAATTATATATTGTAAATTTTGAAGTATTATATAATTTAATTTGTAAACTGAATCTAAGTGATATCAATTGTTACCAACTTTATTTAACTTTAAGTGATATTGTGATGCTAATGCCATCTAGTTAATGGTTATGTTTATTATTATTAATTAATTTCCATAACTAATTACAAGTGATGAGAATCTTAATTTGCTTTATTAATAATTTTCCAGAAGATACCACTTGTCCCTCTCACTTGGCGGATAGGCGGGCACTGTAAACGTTTTCTCTTTTCCACAGCATTAAAGATAAACATTTACTGTCACACAATATTTCCGTAGGATGAATACATTTTACCAAAGGACAAGATAAATCCATCTTTTAATCTATATTTAGTGAGCCCCCATCCACCCACCCACTTTCAATTGGTTATCAATATGTGTAAGAAGGTCAATAAATGTATTAAATCAACAATGAAATATACATATAGCAAATACAATGAAAAAGATTACTTCACATCAATATTTCCATGAACCATGTTTGAATAATTTCAATATTTATACAGTCTTATATTCTAACACATGATTCAAAAGATTATAATCAATATAAGTCACCGGATAGTTCTTATCAGAGAATAGAAATGGAGTTATACTTATAGAGATTATAATGATAATAGTTTATACATAACCTTGTCAAGGCGAAGCCACAATAGTCTTTCACACGCTTTCGTAACAAAGACGCAAGTTTATTGTCATGAGGGAATTGTCAGTTTCATGTGTTTTGCTTGCACACTATAGAACACTGATGAGCCGCTATTCTCTCGAGGCTAATCTGGGCACTCCACCGTATTAGCTTCCTCAAGCCAGAATTACAACTGTAGCAAAATTTCCAGTAACTTCCTTGTACCAGAAATTCCACAATGTAGTCAGCATACATCAATAGAGTGCAGTGTATCTTTACACTTATTCACTGGGGGTAGAAACTTCTCGAATCTACCATGGTCGTAGCGGCTTATAAATCAGCAAACTTGGAAATATCGGTAAAAACAAAAAAGGCTATTCTTCTATGTAAAATAAAATCAAGGAACAAACGCTAAGTTTCCAGTTTATCCATCTCTAACTCCATTCTTTCTTACATTTAAGTCTCAACTTACAGTTTCCTGCAACAGTATTTATTAGCCCGATACGCACACATGGCATAAAAAGTACAACATAGTTTATGAACAGGTTCACTAGAAACAATGTCAAGTGTTTAGCATACTACATATGAGCATCTTAGTTCAAAATTTATAGAAATAATAGTCTACTCACATAATACATCTCTACATAAAACATAAGTATAACATATCAATAGCAAAATGCACAAAATATTTCTAATTCTCAATCAGTCAGTTAATTCACCATTAAGCTAATGGCTGCCTTTCATGACTGGACTCTTGCCACACCAAATTCAAAGTGATTAGACAATAGAATTCTTTACAGCAGGTAAACTTTTGATCTCTGCCCATTGGCTGGTCTTGTTCTTGTAAACCTTAATTGGATAATAAAAACTACTCATCCACCTAAACCAGTTTAGATTACATTGGCAAGTCTAGTACATTCTTCACCTGAGCTGTTTACTTCCAACTTTGACACTTAAAAATATCAGCACAAGTAGTGCCCAAGGTCAGGTCACTTTGACATTTAACAACTTATATATTAACAATTAAGTTTAGAAATAGCGATAGGGAAATTTACTCTGCCATAGATAAAGTGCCATAGATAAAGACTGTTGCAAACTTTATCCTAAATTTTATAGATTGTTGCAGACTTTGTCTAAGTGAGACAGACTGATTCAGAAGTAGCAGGTAATTTTATATGCTCTTAAAACATTATCTGGTCAGCATCACCCAATTCTAGTTGTGAAGCTTCTGAGTAATTTAAAGGTTTTTTAAATTTAAAATAAAATATTAATAAAATATGCTGAACGGTCAACTCAATGATAAATTGCTCTAATGGAATATGCTGAAAGATCAACGATAAGTCACTACTTCTTTTAATACACTAAAATATGCTAAACAGTCATTGATAAATCTCTTTACTTCAAAACAAACTGTCTCTATGGACAGTGAGATATGAATGAATCCTTTTGGTGATGGTACTGTATTTGTTTCCTTGATAACTGAAAACTTTAATTACTTTTATCTACTAATTCTCATATTTTAAATCTAACAATTTCTGATGACCACCAATCAATGAATCATTTAATGATTTATCCATATTTTGTAATAAAAATAATTGATTATTTATAAAATATAAGTATTCGTATAGGAAATAAGCTAGAACTAATGAAGATTACTAAATTTACCACATAAAAGATGTAGCCATTGAGTACAATATTATAATTAATGATAACCTTTCACTGTTAGTGATTTAAATAAAATTAGATTACATTCCCTACATAAGAAACTGGTGATAAACTATTCTCTAACTTCTCTAAACCATTTATAATTATATATTAATTTAATTTCACATTTACATATAGGCCTACACACACTAGGTGGATCTTCCTCATTAATATAAATGCTTTTATTACCGTAATACTTGCACTTATATTAGTCTGATTAAAGATTTGCTTTATTTTTAAAACAAATGGTTTGTCTTTTAAAACCCAACCTATTGCCAAACTTAGAGTACCAGCCAGCAGTAAGCATAAGTTAAGTGAACTGTTTCTTGAATTAATTTTGTCATTTACATTGTTTGTTATTATAATGTTAATAATATTAATTTAAAAAAATAAATAACTATTACTATAAGTTCAACTTCCCCCCTCCCCCCAAAAATAATAATAAACTGATTAATATAATAGAGGGAAATAAATGCTTATTTACGTTAATTATGTTCAACTAGTATCGCAAGCAGTAAAAATAATATAAAAATATAATTAGCCTACACACATACTCACAACAAAAAAAAGAAGGGAAAATGCGATTTCCTTTATCATTTAAGTATAAGTTATATTTATGAAAATTTTAATTTGTGGATAAATCACGTTTGAAATTTGGCAAAAAAAGAATTTGTACAAGCGACCCTTCAACTGACAATGTTAAATGAAACATGCTGGGTCATGCTACTTTCGCATTGAAAGCTACTATTTCAAAACTTACATGAGCCAGTTGTGTGTGAATTATTTGCTTTAACTCAGAAATTTTCTCTGGAGGTAGCGCCATCATATGATCAAAATTTCCCACGAACAATAAAAAAGTCAAATACAAGATTATCTAGGTGCTAAACTCGTATTTTTGTTTTCAATTGCCGGGGACACGCCTGCGCAACTCGGAAGTTGCGTCAACGAAGGGAGGCTAAGCTCTGATGCTTGCTAAAAAGAAATGAATCGTTTGCCCCATGGACGTCTGGGTTGAAAAAAAACCACACACACACACAACCAAACAAAAAAATGCAATGCAGTATTTTGTCTTATGTATTTATTTGTATAAGAACTAAACGGATTTTTACAAGTAAGATTTGTAACCGTTATTAAACTAAAACTAATTATATTTGCTTATTATATGACTATGGAAGCCTAAACCAACGTTCTTACCTGACTCACTATGAGTATTACTACCAATGTGTGTATTATTATACCGTTGCATTTTATGAAAAAGGCACACATTAATTCTAGTAAATATGGGAGGCAACGAAAGTAAAAGGGTTGATCACAAATCTCAGATAGTTTTTTCAGAAGAAGAAAAGCCAATGGTACATAGACTGTTCTACAAAATATCTTACGGAAAGAAGACCTTCAATCGTGAACAGTTTCGGGTGAGTAGGCTATACACTTTCTGCGACTTTGTGAAAACAATCTTGCATTATACAACTACAAAAGTACAAGACATGCCTTTATCAACACAACTGAACCCAGTTAAATTAAGGTTTCATATTTTTAAAGAGGAAATATCTTAATTATTTGTGCTTTCGCTAGTTTCTAAAATTCAATATATATTTTTTTTAAAGAAATCAATTCAAATAAAGTTAAATGTCGGAGGTTTCTTTAATTTCTAGAACTAAATGATGACCTCTTAATTTTGAACTTAATATTTGAACTGTGAAGACTTGATTTTAACAAAAAGTTAACCTAATTATTTCTTAAACATGAATCAAATATGTTTATTTAATTATGTAAGTGCATCTATAATTAAAGTGTCATGAAATAATTAATATTTCATTAGCATTTTATAATAATATTTTTAAATCCAGACAATTTGTTTTTTTTTAAATTTCATTTACTTATAATGTTATATTCTCCACAATGTTTACCTCACAGTGATCTGAATTGATTGTAATTGGCTAATTTATTTATTACTTTTTTTAATTTTGGTACTAAAACATGCAGATCACATTAAAATCAATAGCAACTTGCCACTGACTGAGTGAGTTAGTTAATTTTTAATTATAATGTTATAGTTTTTTCCATTAATTTAGTTATTCTATACTCTTTAAAAAAATGTCATAGCATTAAATAAATATCTATTGATATTCTCAATTCTGTATTTGGTTTGTTTCATTTATTTTATAGTTCTTACACTTGCATTAGTATTTTTAAAAATTCTTATTGTCCCAATAAATATTCTTATCCAATCACTTTAAAATATGAAAAATATGCTTTTTTTATATTTTAGTTAGAATATATAAACAATTCACATGGAAGAGCTTAATTGAATTTATTATTATTTTTTTTTTAAAGAAAACAGATTGTCAGAGTTACTTTATACTCTTGAGTATGACACACTGTCTCCTGTATATAAGTTTGCTGACATTAGGCACTAGCGTTAAACTTAAAGCTGTGTTTTGTAATTTTAGATATTTCAAAGAAATGGGTTGATTTTTTTTTTATTGCTTCATTTTAAAAGAATTTTTTAAGTTAATTTTTAAATGTTCTAAGAATGTAACATTGTAAGGTGCTGAAGAGTTTTTTAATTGTAAGTTAAAGTAATATTCTAGAAATAATTTAAAGAAATAGAAAAATCATAATCACTAGTCTATAAGTATAAGTATAATAATAATAATAATGCCAGTGATGTATGAATATGCTTAATCTTCAGTAGCCCAGTGTGATTCAGTCCCATCACAAAAATATGAAATATAACCAGACTACATAAAAACAAATGATAGTATTTTATAACTAATATAAAGCAAATGAACTTTAATAAATTGGAAACGTAAAGCAGGTATAATTATTGGTGAAAATATGTTTATCAACTCAATATTTGAGATTTTCAAGTAAAAATTAATTACAGAAATGAGCTTTTCATCTTTTATGAATTAGTTTTGGATCCAGAGAACAGTAGGACAAAAAGATTGCTGTCCAAAGAATCTCACTTTTCCCCTTAGAATATTGAGAATGCATATAACAGAACATGGACATAAAGCAAGCTTATACACATGACTATAGATATTTTGGATCAGAGGTCAACACATTATAATAGAAAGAAGAGATGATGCATTTGATTCCACTGTTAGCAGGTAGTCATATGAATGGACATAATATAAATTTTGGGTACTCTGGGAATGATCCTAGCAGCAGATTATTGGGTTGTTTATTTAGGGTTTTTTATTCTTTTTATTTGTGGGACGGGGGTGGAGCAGTGGGGACCTTTAGAAGATTCTGGCAAAAGATAAGTACATTACAATTTCAAGAGTTAAGAGAAAGAACACATGAGAGTTTTGAGGCATCCACTAATAGAAGATGGAACATCTGGTTCATAATAGCATTGAATAACTGCCCTATAAATGTTTTGGACTTCTTTATGTAATGAGAGGGAGTTGTTAAAATCAACCATCCATACTTTTCAGTATTTGTCAAAATCTTTTGGGCATAAATAGTATTAATTGATTAATTAATATTGTGTTCTAGAAATTTAATTTTGGCAATAAACAGGACTACTGTCTTGGCATCATTTATTTACATCTATATAGATATATATATAATTTTCTAGTTAAATCTCAGAATGTAAGTGACTCTTTCTTTTTTTTTTTCTTTTTTTTTTTTTGTGCAGTATTTTG
The DNA here is from genome assembly GCA_028829895.1 of Sinotaia quadrata. Lineage (NCBI taxonomy): Eukaryota > Metazoa > Mollusca > Gastropoda > Architaenioglossa > Viviparidae > Sinotaia > Sinotaia quadrata. Next base: position 114,849,832 of record CM054181.1, on the reverse strand, counting down.
CTCATGGAGTTTTAGACTCAGAAATCTGTGACCTGCTATATGAAGTTCTGCTTGGTACAAAACAGAGTCACCACCATCATCATGAGGGTGATGTAGCGCACCATCCCTTTGCAGTAAATCTTGCTGTCATATTAAAAGGGGGTCCACAAGAGCAAGCAGTCTTATTAACCTCCCTTTGCTCACCTGATCATGCAGGTGTGCTGCCTGAACACTTAGTGAAGGTAAGCAAAGCTAATTGTGTCTCACTCTGTATTTTCTTCTGCAATCATAAGCTATTTTTGGAAGAAAATCTGAGTGAAGGTGACATTGTTTCAAAAGTGATCAGTATGGCTTCATTCATATCACTCTATCAGCCTGTTATGCTTCATTCCATGATTTAAAATCAGAAATACACTCATCAGTTCATTGGATGGTAGTTTTTAATTCCCTTCAGATGGCTAGACTTAGTGTCATCTGCATATAACTTGTATTACACTGGATGACAACTTAATGGTGCTTGAGAGAGGTTGTGTGTTGAGGATGAAAAGAATCGGTTCAAGAACACACTAGTGCAACATCTAAGTTGTGGATTGTTAATTTGAGTTTTTGTCATTTACAAATGCTATCTGCTTTCTCTCAATCAGGCATGACTGCAGCTATAATAAGGCTGTGCCTGGAATAATTAATACATGCTGAAGATGTGTATTACTATGTCATCATCATTCATGTCAAAAAGCTGAGGAGAGAGAAAGCACAGTAAGAATTGAAATTTTGCCTTCATCCATAGCACAGAGATCATTAACAAAAATTACAAATGCTGATTTTGTACTGTAGATAAAATTATTAGGCTAACTGAGAGACTGGGATTTTAAATGGATACTATTTATAGCAGTAAGCTGTTTTGGAAATATGAGGTTAGAAATAACATGGAAAGTTACTTTTATATTTTCAAAAAGGATCATTAGACTAGAGTCATGGATTAAGTGTTTTAAAAAAATGGTTGAATGATAGCATTGTTGAAAGATCTCTGAGAAAACTTCAGATGACAGTGATGTATTAATAACATCAGTAAATATAAGCAGTAAGATATCAAGGCATTCATGAAACACTGATATAGGGATTGGATGATATAAGGTGGAAATTTTGTAACTATTTTTTAAAATTGTTATTAGTGTTGATGAGTTCAGCTGAACAGTCTATATTGTTGATTCTATCAGCAATCTTGATGCTGAAATAGTTAGATTTTTCTGTGTTCACTGGCAGTTTTACACTCTTGTTTGTGAATGGTGAGGCCAGAAACAATTCACTGCCATATATAGTGTTATACCATGGAGCATGGCATAGCTTTTTAGCATACAGTTTATCACTTATGGTTTGTTATCATTGATATCATACTTGTGTTGCTGTCTTTTAATATATAGTTTATCACCGATACTGTTATAACATTATAGTGTGAAAAAATGGATTGATGTGATCTGTTATTGGTATTACTACTACTTTTAGGCAATGGGAAAGTGGAATGATATGAACAGTTCTTGGTACAGTAAATGCTTGATTATCCAACATTCTTTGAAATATCATTATTACAAGCAATATTAATGTGTCCCTCATGAAAAAGTAATGTCAATAGTTGGACATATATATATACATGTCTGTAATAATAACTATTTATAGCTAGGCATATTACTCACCACATTATTTATCTGAAGATTAATACCAAATGCACAATAGCTGCACGAAACCTGATAATGACGAAAATATGCTGTTTTTTAAGAAGTTGAATTGTAATGGTCTGATTTTCTATATGCTGTTTAAGCAAGACTGCTGCTTAGATTATGCTGGATAATCAACAGTAAACTGTTCTAGCATGTGGTTGCTGTGGGAAAATTAAATTCTTGGTACTATTAAGAATAGCTGTTTTGTTGTGAACCTTTTGAAGTTTCTTTACAAGACAGTGGAAGTCCCAAGAGAAGAGGCTTACAACTTACAGATCAAGATCACACCAGCAGACATTGGAAAATGTTTGCAGCATTAATTGCGAGAAACTTTAGAGAAGTGCTGATTCATCTCAATTCCAGTTTACTGTTCTAAAAGTGTTGTTGACATTGCTGGTCTTATTGTACAAAATGTGTAATATATGCAGAGAAAACCTATTTCTCAAAGATGATAATTCAAATGCTGCCATTCTCTTTCACAAGCAGATTAAGAGTAGGAGTTTCAATGATTCATCTAAAAAATATTGAAAACTTTTTTCCCTCGACTTTCATACCCCTTTGATACCATTTTCAGACCATTTGTCTGTCCTCTCTTTGGTGTAAACAGTTGACTTAAATTTGAATCAAATTATTTGTTTGAATCAGTTGCCTGTTTCAGTATTTGTGTTTGTGCCAGCATTTACTACGGTAATTCTCATTTGTGAGATCACATTGTCACCTATGATTTTGTTGTGTTCCTAAGTCAATACAGTATATAGTTATTCAGACATTTTAGTGACTACCCCTTTACCTATTCATGCAGTATCTTAGTAGACTTTAAAAGTATCTGTCATCAAGACGTTTAATAAACAAATTTGTTTCATTTAACACCTAAACCCAGAAAGAAGATAATTTAATTTAAAGTGTATGATTTGCAGGTAAAACTTAGTGCTTATGCATGTAATCCATTTTGGATCCTCTTAAATAATCAGTGTATTATTCTAACAATCAACAGTTTGTAACCAGCATGCTGAAGAGCTATGAGAAAATTTTGGCTACACACTGCAGGCAATTTCAGAGTTGGATCTTTGCTCCTTCTGGTGACTCTTTTCGGCGGCTGGCACTTTTTATGTTGGAGGATCTATTTAATGAAGGTTACTTTGTGATATTTAGATGTGATGTTCATTTATGGTTAGGGGTTTTGCATTATATGAGTTTATAGTTGTCTGTGTGTATTAATTTTTGTGTATGACTTAGCAATAAGGAGTAATTATAAACAATAATTATTTATTTTGTACCTAACTGATCAAATGAAAAAGTGGAAAAAGAGATTACATTTTATAAAACTATATATGAGTAAGAAGATTTGTCATTACAATGGAATGTTACAGGTAAAAACAAAAAAATAAATTAATCAAATACTATAAGAATCCATTCTTACAGTATTTGATTAATTTTTTTTTTTAAAGAAGTTGTAATTTCTTATTAGAAATTAGAAATTCACTCATCCTCTTCAATGTATTTATTTTTGTTGACACAGGCAAAACAAAAGACAAAGGCTTTAATGTGCCAGTAGTTACAAAAAATGTCACATACACAACTAATGACATTGAGAATTGGATTTCTAGAAGTTCACTTTTCCAGCAGATTTTCCATGAGGTTTTCCATAGGTGCTTCAGACTCTATGTAAGGACAGTTTATTTTTACTTTATTTTTTAATTTTGTTTGGGGGGAGGGGGAGGAAGGTTTTGTATAAGGGGTAATTTTACATTTTACTAGTTCAAATAATGTTAAGATTGACTGCTGATCATTGCTTTCTAAATACATTAATAAATGATCTGAATGATCTCCACTGCTTAAAGAAAAACATAAGTGTTTGTGAATCTGTAAAATAGTATGTAATTGTCTAAGTAAAATAAGTTTTCTTGAATGATTGCCAAAAGTCCAAAGCTACATCTCTGAAATAGAATCTTAAGAAAGGCAGAGAATTTCTTTATCTTGAAAGACAAAACTCTTATTTAGGAACTGCTAAAGGACCCACCGAAAATTTCAAAGCTGAAGTAGACATATATCTAAGGTAGAATCTAAGGAAGGCAAAATGGGTTTTCCAGCCTTCTAATGCCATAATATTTTTCAGGATCACTTTTTCTTTTTAAATGCCAAACTGGAAGAATATCATAGGTCTGATACATTGTGGGTTGGAGCAAAGAGCATGTTTTTGTCCACATCTGATAATGTATGAAAGACCACCTGGTAATAGTTGAGAGATGATAATTTTTTATATGCCAAACTGGAAGAATATCATGGGTCTGATACATTTTGGGTTGGAGCAAAGAGCATGTTTTTGTCCATGTCTGATAATGTAGGAAAGACCAACTGGTAATAGTTGAGAGATGGGTAGAAACCTCTACAGTCATTTGACCTTTGTGATTCCATCCCTCAGTAAACTTTCAGTCTCAGATTTAGTTTTCCTGATAGAGATATCATTATCCTGACCAACAAAGAGATATAATGACTGACAGATTACCCTGGTTAGAAAGTTTACATTGTACCATACAAAAGGGTCTCTTGCTAATAAAGTGAACTGATCACTAAAAGAAAAATGTATAAATGAGCTTCCACCAAATGCGAACATCATTAATCCTGCATGATGCAGCTAAGAATGTTTTAATCCTTTTTTTTAAATTTCAGAGGTTCCACTTCAAAACTATTCATTTAGGCTGATTAGCAACAAAACAGAAAAAAAATCAAGCCTAATAATAGCCACTTAACTGAATGTGTTCTTCATTATGTTGACTTGATAAGCATATGTAGTCAGCTATCCTGGATAGTAGCATGTTTATCCATGCTTGGCTCCACTAATCAAATGAAACCATCAGAACATTGAAAGCAGAATCTGATTGTCTGAGCTTAGCAACAGTCCTACCTACGGATCAGTTTGGCTGAAGGGATGCCACTTACAAGCATGTTGTTTGCTGACAAAATGTCCACTGAATGCATACTAATCTGGAAAGGGTGAGACAAGCAATAACTTTGTACTCTACCTTATGGCAGATAAGTCTGTGTTGTCTTCCTAATAAAGACATATCACATGCAAACACTGACAGATAAGGATCCCCTCCTCGTGGAGAAGAATCACCCACTGTAACATTCATAACATTCAGTCAGCCTAGATGATTCATGCTTGAAGATGACTTTCCAGACTGCACTCCTGATAGAACCTTGTTGGCAGACTAAAACGCAAAAATGTCAGTGTTTTTGAACACAAGCATGTGCAACACACATGCCAATCCATTGTGATGGATATAAGAACCACTGTGAAGTCAGAGAGAATAATAATAAATTTGATAATATTTTATGTTAAAAGTTTTAATACATTAAAATACATTGAAGAAATCCGAAGAAAATTTGCAAATTGCATCTCTGGTTTGCAGCATGTCAGAAATGTACTGAATGAAAAAATGGTGCTGAAAGGTGATTTCACTGTTCAAGGAGCATGTTATCCGAAATGTTAATATTTTATCTCCTTTGGGAGTTAAATAGGCCCTTTAGACCTTGGCTTTTATGTCTGTGGGAGCATAAGTACTTCTTATATATGCAAATCTGATTTATTAAGGAAAAATATTACACATCCAAAGATTAAACATTAGTTGAAAACAGCACACAGGAATATGACAACCAGTGTTACAGTTCTTTCTCTGAGTTTCAGAATCATAGTTTGTCTAGTTCAGCATATAATAAATTTTCATATTTTAAATTATGTATTTAGAAAATAATGATCAGCAATCACTCTTTTTTTTTTATTAGTTTCATTGCAGTTAGACCGTGCAGTGCTACCTTTATCTTTGTTGATTTAGATGTCTGCAAAAGTTGCATAATGTATTGCTTAGTTTGGTAAGAATTTCATAGGCTTGCATTGCCTGGCATTTGTTAGATAAAACTTTCTGGCTAGGTCTGGGAATGTGATATGTTAGTGTAAACACTAAGACTACTGACAAGAGTTAATTGTTTGAAATAGCTGTCTGGGCAGTAGTGCATGGATCCTTCTTGTGGTGGGATCACTCTGATGGCCTAACCAATGAGGAACTGGATTTTTTTATGGAGCTGGACTCATATTTTTGATTCTGAAACTTAGACACTGTCTGTAGCATTGTGTTCCATTAATTTATTTTATGTGTTTAAATGTTGAGTGTGTAAAATTTACTCACAGATTTATTAACACTTATAGCTTGTCTATACTAGGGGAGATATTTTGTGTATGTGCATAATGTGTTAATTTTGTTAATATGTTCTTTTCAGGGAGAAATTTATGATTATATCATCATTAAAAGTTACCTGTGAATCTAATAAGTTAATATTTGTAAAATCACAACACTGACCAATGTATTGTAATTATTATTATTTTCATATTTATTGTTTGTAACAGCTGATTCATGCAATTGTGGGTATTTACAAATCATTTGTATTTATTTTATACATCATATATTTTGCTTAACACTGATTCCCACAAATGCTTATAAATATGGTTATAAAACATATAGTGATGATAATTTTGCTTAAAACTGGCATATTGTACAAATTAGAAAATGATTAGTAGAATATTGTGTCTCCAACAGGAGAATGATCCAGATGTAGTCTTTCTGAACCCACGTGTACCCCAAGTGTGCGACACTAACTGGTCAAAAGTACACACAGTGCTTGAATTGCCCTCTGTGTTATTGCTGAATTCCAGTCTCCCAGGGGAATTGCAGGGCGAGTGGCGGCTTGTCTTCAGCAACTCTCTTCATGGAGACAGTTTTTCTCAGCTAACCAAAATGTTAGAGGGGCGGGGACCAGTACTTCTGATACTGAGAGACCATGATGGTTACGTGTTTGGTGGTTTCGCCAGTCAGCAGTGGGTTATTTGTCCAAAATTTTATGGTCAGTCTTTATTGTTTATGAGTTAAAAAAAATGTGAGATCATTAAATAGACATTCTGGAATGGAAAGTATTTTCATTGGTTTCATGCAAGTTTTCATAATAATTGCTGGAATATAAAAAGTATATTGTGTGTTGATTGGTTTTGTATTATTTTTGTATTTGTATTGACCGATTTTTTGTTAATAAAGTAATGTAGATCATATATATTAATATTTATGCTTTATTATTTTAAATATTAATTCATAAACTAAATATTTCAATGTTTTGATAATTGATTTTTTTCTAAATTCGAAATGGTATTTGTTATAAAGTTTGTTGCTGAGATTGATTGATAATTGGTGATATCTGAAGCTAAAGACTCAGAAAGTGAATAATCGTTTTAGAGTAGAAGGCAGAGCACAGATCTTAGTATTATTGGCTTGTAAAATAATTGGGTGAACTTTGACCATCTGTTGATAAGAAACAGATTTTGTAAATTACTTGTTTACAAAGTGAAGCATAATCTAAGCCATTTTCTTCAAAATAAATAATAGAAACCAGCAGTTGCTGTCTCTTGGATTATTCTGCAGGATGTATGCAGTAGTCTGTTTGTAGAAAAAAGAGGTATATGTTCACCTTTGTAATACATTACCTTTTAGTGGAATGTACATTTTATCATTTTCATAATTTTTATAAAATATAGAATACTTTTTTCTTTCTTTTTTTTTTTTTTTTTTGGGGGGGGGGGATTTTTTTATTTAGAAAAATTCAAAGAAACACATTGTGGTCTTGAAACTATAGAATTTTGCTGAGTTTAGAGAATGATCACTACATAATGAAGGAAAAAAATGTCTTTTCAGTATTGACGGGCAAATTGCCAAGTTCTGTGTCTGTACTACACATCTAATATACAGAATTGTGGTACTTGCATTTGTTTTAAGTATATAAATAGTTAAATTTTCAAAGTAAAGTTTGAAAATCAAAAAAAATATTAATATTTCATGGTTTTGTTGTTTTGATTATTTTTTTATTTTTTTAGGAGATGACAAATGCTTTTTATTCCGTTTGTTTCCAAACTTTGGAATCTTCACGCCATCAGGTTTCAACTCTAACTTTATGTACCTTAATATGAATATGCAGACTCTGCCAAATGGATTGGTTTGTATTTTATTCTCCAAGTGATACATTTGTAAATTAAGTTAAATTTTATATATTGATTCCCATATCAGTAATTGGGAAGGATATGCCTTTAAATTAATTTAATAAATACTGTTTTATTCTGAACTGCTATCAGTAGAGAAATATATTTATTTATTCAAATACCTCTGAACATACCCAGTCTTTACACGAGGGCATCTTTATGCACTCAGATGAATTGTAATTCAGACTTTTTCATACACCCATTATTTTAAAGTTCAATATGAGTTTTGTTCCTTTTTGCGTCATTAACTTCTACTGATTGATAAAATTATCATTGAGTGATATTCTTTTCAGTATGTGTTAAGATTTCTCTTAGTCTGAAAGATTTACTGCAGTCCAGATACTGGTAAAAGTTTTAACAAACATCTATTTCTGGTTTTGATTATTGTAATTCACTCAGTGATATTGAAGAAGAAAACAAGTTACACACAGGAGATAACCTCCAGTTCTTTTCAAAGAGGAAAATGAGTAACACTCTCGAGATGACCTCCAGTTCTTTTCAAAGAGGAAAATGAGTAACACTCTGGAGATGACCTCCACAGTTCTTTTCTTATTCAGAGAACTGTTGACTGCAAGAAAATAATTAAGTCACTAAAAAAAACTTTTTATTCAATGATATAATAAATAACATTTGTCAGAATGTTTCTTCAAATGTCAATGTGGCACTTATTATGGAAAATGCAGTAGATCCACAAATGATCTAAGAGCAACAGAAAGGTCAAATTTGGGCTTGCTTGTCAATGTATTCATTTACATAGTGTGTGTGTGTATGTGTGTGCATGCTTGCATGTGTTATGTATGTATACATGTGTGCAATGAAAATGCTAGCACATTAAATGCCTGGTTGTTCAGATTTACTTATTTAAGATAAAATCTATTATAACAGTAATGACATTATTTTCATACAGGGAATGGGAGGTCAGTTTGACTACTTTGGTCTGTGGATAGACCACTCTTTCAACAAAGGTCACTGCAAGGCAGAGCCAAGAAGTACAACTTATGGAAGTCCTCAACTATCAAAGAAGCCAGAATTTCAGCTAGATGTTGTTGAGGTGTGGGCCGTGGGACCTGTAAAAAAGAAAGAAACTGAATTTGATGATGAAGATTTGACTGAAGAAGTCAGTGGACTTTCATGTATATTTTAAATTTTATTATGGATAAAATATGAACAAATTGTTTGTGTTTATTAAGTATGTTTTTCAATCATATCAAACTAAAAATTTTGAATGTTTGCTTTTATTGACTAGTATTCCTTGATCACACTTTTAAAATCCATTTTAAAAAATAGTTGATTTTATTGAAGTTGCTACTATCAAAATTTCAGTTTTATTGAATATGTTTAGTCTCAGTTCCTCTGATGTCTAGCAGATATATACCAAAATATATAACAGTGTTCGAAATGGTATTCAGTCACATTTATCTTTCCAGTTGTCAACTGCATATTCAGTGCTACAAGCAGGTCCATAGTACACATATATTACAGCATGTTCACTATCCATGCAAATAGAAGTTAATGTTTTAAATATCTTATAACTGGGCTACATTTCATACGCTGATGTTCTGTGTTTAGTCTTTTCTTTAACTTTCATATTGTTTTTTCTTTCAAAAAGAACAAAAATTGGAATCAGAATTTTTCTATCAGATTTGCAATTTATTGACAAGAAAGTCATAATCTTAGAAACACTAAACTGGAAGTGACATCATGCAAAAGTGTCTAAAAGAATATTTATTGAATAAACACAGTATTTAGTTAACAATTTTTTAAATTTAAATTTTGCCACAAAAGTTGCATTATTATGCTTGTAAATTATTCAAATATCGTTGATGCAAAGTTTTAAGAAGAAGAAATATATATCGGCCCTAAACACAAAGCTGGCAAACATTTGAAATGTACCCCAAAATTAGAGCGAACATGATAGTCTAACACTATAAATGTCTACATTGTAAAGTATTTTAAGATTTCAATTATTCATTTAATTCACATTTACAATGTGTAAAATGTACTGTATGGCATTGTCAAAAAAAAAAAAAAAAATTGGCTGTTTGTGACAAAATAGATGCTCATATTTGCACACATTACTTAAAAAGTATTTTGGCATTGCAAATAAGAAAAGGCTGTTAATGAAAAAAACCTGCACTATTTCTGTTGTTAATAGAAAATGTGGGAAAGAAAGCCAGCATTGCTAAGTGACTTAGAATATCTCTCAAGTCATTGCCTCCCTGAAATTTGATATATTCTTTCATGATTGACCAAATTAAAAAAAATAAATAATAATTAAACATCTAAGTGCACTGTCTACATGTAATACTGGTAACTTTCCTTTCCGGAGTTTGGTTATAACCATATGCAGCAATCCCACAAAGTTGTAATTTTCTTTCATTTATATTTTCACTTTTCCATATTATTAATTCCACAACGACTGTTTTTTCATGCATGATCATTAAATTATGTTTCTTGTTTCTGCTACATTCCCTACAGTCTAAGTGGCTTGACATTTTTATTCATACATATATAGTTGGATACATCGAACCTTTTATAACATTCCATTGAACTTTTATATAGAGAGATTTCATGTGTATATATATATATATATAACATTTTATGAATGGCTTATGACTTTTAATTTTATGAGATCTTGCTACCATTTATTTTCAAAGCTATTATGTTTTCTTCCAGGAGCGATTGGCTAAAAAGAGTATTTTGGACAAGGATCCAGAATCTAGAGCTATGTTGGAGTTGTTGGGCAAAGGACCTGTGAGTGAAGGGCTGCGTGAAGGTGATGAGACAGCTAATACATCAGAAAGCAAGAAAATTATCTCCCTTTTTTGATGGAACTTTTACCTATACCTCCCGTTTTATCATCAGTGCCTATCTGCGCTGCAAATTTGGCTCATTGGAGACAAAGCTTGCTGATTTCTTGGCTAGCATATCTTTCAAGACACTTGAAGTGTTGGGAGGGCAATACATTTGCAATGAAATAAAATGCTCTTTGTTTCTAATCTGATAGCTCGACATGAGTTGTAATCCCAACAGTTCCCCTATTCATTGTCATAGAACAAAATTCTCTTTGTACTGTTTCATCTGATAATTTCATAACCGCTTGAATCTCCAGTAGAATTCTCACTATTCAGTGTCTTACAACAAAATTCCTTTGTACTGCTTCATTTGATAATTACATGTTCTTTGAAGAGTAAGATATTGCCTGCCCTTCATATATCATCTTTCACTTCATTTACATTTGTTTTCTTTTTAGTTTTCCTTTTTTTAGCATAGTTTGTACACAAATATATTTTAGTTGAATAGTCTTATACAATTTTATACAATATATTATTTTTTTTTTTTCACTTAAAGTCAAGAAGTGAACATTTATGCAAAAAGTAATATATATCCATGACTTCTTTGATTTTTGTATGAATTCAGACATCTTTTATTGTTCACCCCTTTGTGCTTTTAATAATGCACACAGTCTCTTTTAACCATATAAATCCTTTTCCACTGAGAAAACTCTTAATCTGTGAAATTTCTTTCAGTGTGTTACCTGCTCACATTCTGTGAACCATATTCGCAGAATTTGCATGGTTTATTATTCAAACAACCAGTACACAAACACATCATAAATGAGTATTACCTTCAAATATTTCACAACATTCATATTACCATCACTTGCTCCTATTTATTTTCTAAATAGATAAATTAGTGTCAGTTAGCAAAAATAAAATGTATCTTAACAACCATTTGACATTTGCAGAACTAGAAGGCTAAAAGACCAAGGCTAAAATGCAAGTTAAAATTGGTAACTGTTTAAAAATTTGACAACAAATACACTGGATAAACATGACTCAGAGAAGAAAACAGAGCAATAGCAGGAGTTGGATGTTTGGATACTGGGTATTTTTCTTGCTTTCTTTTTATATCAGTTATTTGTCTTTTGCATTGATAGAAGATAATATAAGTTAACACACATAAACTGTTTTGGTTTGCATTTTTAAGTTTAAAAAATGCAAATTTTAAAAAGTAGAAATTAGCAAGAATAAATTGTGTCTGCGTGCATGCACCTACACAAGTACAAAAGAAAATGTAGTTCTGTAGGTTATCAAGAGTACACTTTCATAAATGTATATTCTCTCACACAAATTCACATATGTACCATAAATAATTTCCTTTTTCTTGCTTCTTCCCTCTTTCTGATGTACACAAACACACAGGCTTGCGCACACACACACACACATAAAACCTGTATCATTGTTAGTAAGAATACATATCTTTGGTTACCAAGATACTTTTTGCAATGAAAACATTCCAAGCTGAGCCACACTAATGACTAAGAGTCTGTATATGAGTGCTTTTGCACTGCATAAACTTTGTATTTGAATTCAATTTGAAACCACATAGACTCAGTCAGAGAAAAACTGGAACAAGCAAAAACAAATAAGCCATCTAGACATCATTTGAATTTTTATTTTTCAGTCTGCCATTACTATAGGCTTTGTTTGGTGATCACATTTTGTATAATAAGGTGCTCTTTATTCGGACACAAGTACAGAGGAGACAACAAACACTCTGCTTGTTAATAATTAACAGTTACTCTAGAAAGAAAGTGATCAAATACAGGTATTTGACTATGCCCATCTCGTGTAATACACTACCAGCAGATTGTTTTCTTTAGTCATTTTGTTGTAAATGATGTGGGTGTACAGTTAAAGTTGTTGAATGCTGATTGTTGTATGAAATCTTATTTTAAATCTGTATGGACAAATACAGGTCTGTACTATATTGTTTTATAGCTTTATATTATTTTATTAATTATATTTTATTTATTAATATTATTTATATATGCCTTGTATGCTGCTGAAGATTTATTAGAAATATAATGTACTTTTACTGTTAACATACAGTATAGTGAGTTAGTTTATTTTAGATGCTTTTTTTTATAAAACAAAACACTAACTGTGATCAGAAAACATCATTCACTGTCAGATATCAGTGCATTATATAGATGCTTTAACTCATAGAATTGATATCACTGCAAACTGATGTCAGGAACACTGGGACCTAAATTGTGTGATGTGATGTGCTGATAATTTTAAAGATTATTTTCATTGTCTGTAATCTCTGTGGGAGAAAGAACCATACATACTTGAATATTGTCAAAAACTTTGTTCACCTTTTGAAACAATAACTACTGAACTTCAACTTATAGTCGAGTCGCAAAATCTGCTGACAATAATTTAAGGTAAAATCATAAAATGTTAATCATTAATCATTATAATTAATCATTACTGGAAGGTTACCGCTCTTTGTCAACAAAGTCTTTGTTATGAGCATAGGAAATGAATAACATACAACTTCAATAATATATTTATAGGATGCAAGTTTACTTCAACATTTCAGACTGGTGAGGCAAGACTGTGTCAGGTCAGAAAAGTAAGGGAAACTATGCTGTACGGCTCATCAACTGCAGAGATCATATTTAGCATAGGCCATCGATTATAAAAGTGGAGTAGGCCGTTTGTTTACAAATGATTTTTAAACAGTTTAAATTTTGTTTCAGCTTTTATTACAGATATATAAAAGGTGATTTTATAGCAAATTAGTGATAAGAATGGAACAATTTATTGTCTTTTTAATTGTTTGGCCCTACAACTTCTAGCTGGATGCTGAATTTTGGGCTAGGATTCGGCCCTTAATTTTAGATTTCGATTTATAGTCAACTCGATCAATATTTAAGCATATACGGTAAAAGTTAATCATTTATTTAAGTGATGTGTTATATTATTATTTTCAACACCCTTTGAAGATTTGCTGGGCTGAGTGATTCATTGTATATATATTCTAATGAGGAGAAAAGTTCTGAATATGTAAAAGTCATCCCTAAAGTTTGGGATATTTGTTTATATGTTGGTAAAATAGCTCATCCTTCCTATTTTTTATTTATTTTTTGCTGAAAGATTTATTTGCATTCTAACCAAGTCATTATAAAAATGGAACTTTGTATATGAAAAAAATTTAAGTTAAACATTGCCAAAAAGCTTAGCCAGTTAAGATCTTTTAGAACATTGGAATGGTAGTTTACATCTCTTTCATTAGAATAACTCCACTTTGGACTTAATTTACTTCTAGTAGTACAAAGTATTTTGAAGACGGTTGCAGCACCTTAGTTGATAATTAAAGAAATTTAAATATTAAAATAAGACTGGACTTGTTTTAAAAAAATTAGGAAATATTTACTCTAAACTAAATGGTCATATACATAAAATAGCAATATTTCAAGTTTTAGAATGGTTTTATTTGTACTACACTCAATTTGAAAATGAAACAAATATATTATCTTTGGAGTTATATTAAATACAGAATCAAGTTCATGTTATGATCTTCACACGTGTGTGCTATAATTATAAAGTGCATGCAGCAAAATATCAACCATCACTATTTTTGGTAAATTGTTTCTATTGCATATATAATATTTATTATCTTTTTTTAAAGTATCAGTTGCATTTAATTCACTTAAGTCACAGTTGAATGTTTCATTTTTTTTCAAAATTGCAAATTGTATATTTTTGTTTACTAAGCATCTGTTACTAGGGTAAAACCAAAGAAAGTTTCTATGTACTTTATGGTCAAGATAGGAGAACACACAGAGCTTTTGTATTACTCAGGGAATTGCTTTCATTGCAGATGTTTGTTGCACTGTTAAACATTTTATAATTTGCTTGCACCATCTTCTACATAGGCCAGTTTTTTTTTCCTTATTCCTCCTCCCCCGATCCACCAAATATTTGTGACTCCAGGTTTGTTTTAAATATGTAAAACAAGCAATTTAATAAAATCATAGCGTTCCTAGCAGATTATTCTTTTTGTTATATTTGACCATTTATCATTTATTGAAGTTTGAAATCTGTATTTTTATTTTAGCAACTTTGCATATTATTTTTCTGTTTTCATCATAATTATTTGATTAAATATGTTTAACATTAAATTACAACTTCTCGTTTATTTATCATCATATAATTCAAATTCAGTTACATTCTTTTTATGTTGTCTTAGAAAAAGTTATGTTTCAGTATTTGGCTTATTCCATTTAAAATACTTTGTCCAGCAATGAATTTAAACTGTAGAAGCTTACACAGTAGATGCTTAAGCAAACAAAGTTGTGCAATTTTAATTAATTTGTTTGTTTATATATAAAATATATGTAAAAATGCGTAATGAGTACTTTTGGTTTGAAAATGACCATAATATTTTTATTTTGTTTTTACCAAAGTTTGGTTATATTTATAATATATTTTATTTTTGTAATTTTTATGAGTATTTTGATGATTAAATAATGTAGTTGTGCTTATCTTTTTAGATATTTTTGCAGTAAGATCTTTTCTGGAGGTATGATTAATTTTTAAAATAATTTTTTTTGTTATACTTTGTTTTCATCGTGGTCAGTTTTCCCCGCAGACCAGGGTAGACTAAACATTCTATAAGAGGATCCTTGTGTTTTATTTCATTCACTTTGTACAGTTATTTTATGATATAAGAAAAACATTTAACTGGTCAGGGTTTGCTTGTAAAATGAAAATGCAAATGTTAACTTTTGAACGTTTGATAACGTGGGTGTTGGAAGTGAAAGGAAAGAAAGAGGTGTTATTTTTTAAAATGATTCCTGACCCTTGTGTTTACAAATGGTCTTGTTAGAAATATTTCTAGAACCTTCTGGCCTACTGGCTGGTGTCAGATTTTGCACCCACTGTTCCACTGTCACCAAAGGAGAATTTTTGATAACCTGCTAGAGACAAGCATGGTAAGCAGAAGGGCGATGAGAGGTTGATGAAATGCTTCCAGTCATTATCTTGTTTCTGGTTGATTCATTGAAACAAACTAGGCAAGTTGAGCAGATTTATTGTGAAGGGCAAAAGCATACATGTGCTCCTGTTGGTTGAATGCATTGCTGCTGACTTTATGTGGCTTCTTAATGACCATTGAAATGATGCAAGTTACTCCTTAGTGGAGGTGTCAGTAAATGAAATGCATCCATTAAGTTCATTCTGATGATGATGATTTAGGTACCCCAGGTGTTGTTTACAGCCATTTCAAGAGAAGTGAAGTTTAACTCATAGTGTGTCAAATTAGTTTTTATTAATAATAATTAATATTATTTGTTACTGTTCACAGTAAAAATGGCATTAGTTTTACAATAAGTTCACTAGCTGTATGGATGCTGTTTGTCTTGTGAGTTTGTTGCATATATTAATACAAAAAGTAGATGATACATTCTTAATATTGTAAATTATAAGTGTGATGTTGTGGGGGTTTTATAAAAAAATAAAATCAATAAAATTGTTTCTTTTTCTTAATAAATAGGGTATAATAAATGATTACGTCGAACAGGCAACTGTGACGTGTCATTAAATATAAAATAAGAAATTACATGTTTTGCAGCTATTCGATGGTCTTTTTTTGTTTTGTGTGTTGATATTTAGTAGCTACTGGTATGTGCTATTTATCAAATATTGTATCAATCAGCATTGAAAGTAGCTTTTCATATTCTTGCTTTTATAGTTTGTATATAATCAAGAAATAAATATGCATGTTAAAATTTAAAGGGATCCATCATTGGTAAGTTTTTGAGGATTGGTCATAACATTTCAATTATTGCTTATGTTTAGTAACTCCTGGTATGTGCTACTTATCAAATATTGTATCAATCAGCATTGAAAGTAGCTTTTCACATTCTTACTTTTATAGTTTGTATATTCAAGAAATAAATATGCATGTTAAAATTTAAAGGGGTTCATCATAGGTAAGTTTGAGAGGATTGGTATTACACTTCAATTATTACTTGTTCTAGGATAACAACTTTATTTCTGTTTGCAAAAGCTTTTTGCAAAATACCCAGTGTTGTTAATTCATTTTTAACTCACAAAGATTAAAGTATTAGTTAAGGCAGTGAATGAAGAAAGTCTTGTTAATATCAGTCTCATTAATAACAGATGTAATTGAACAAAAGGGATAACAATAGCAATTGAAGAAAGTCTTTTGTTTAATTTCATCCTCATTAATACATGTTAAGAAGTGTCTAATCACTTGTGAAACAAAAATTCCAATTTTTTTAATTTTTTTTTACAAACTTCAAGTATAATTGGAAAGGTTGCAACTTTTTGAAACAGTTTTTTTTTTTAATCTAATTTTTATATTGTTGAAATCTATCATGTAAATATTGTTATTTATATTTTTTAAGTCTCTTTATGTTGCATTTAGATTGAAATTAATATAAATAGCCTTAGAAATATGGCCAGTTTAAGAAATTGTGAACAAATATAATTTTTGTAACATGCTTAAAATCTTTATAAATTATTAATGGGAAGCTCACTCTCTAAAATTATTTTAACATAACTTTGGTCTTTAAATGCATGTACTGAGGCTTTTGTGTATGTGTGTAATATAATGTAGTATTTATATTCAAATTAGGTAAGCTATTTTTCACATTACAGCAGTATTAGTCATAATAAGTCTGGAAACATTAGCATCATATTTTAGATTGTTGAAAGTTTGATAAGAGGTATTTCAGATTTAGGTCTCTAATATAATAAAATATATATGTGAGGCTGCATGGCAAAACCCGACTAAAGTGAAAAAAATTCAAAAGTGGGGTTTTTTTTGTAATTTATTAAAGTTCAGAATCTCATGTTTATTTTAATTCATGTCAGATAGATTTTTCACTATACATTTTTTTATCAAAGGGGATTTACAACTACAAATGGCTGTAGCACAAAAGTAATTTTAGCATCTTTAGCTGGGTTTTACCATGAAGTGTCACATATGATTAATCCTTTATTTAAAAAATACAGATTATTTAAACTCTTAGAATGGCATAATGTGTGGAGCGAAATAAAAAAAACACACATAAAACAAATATTTTTGGCCATACTGATTATTTCATATATATTTTTATATAGTTTTTTTTTTTTTAAAGTACTTTTAGAATTGGTTTCACAACTGAAGCAGTCATATCTTTTTCTCTGAAATTATGCTGCGATTATGATCACATCTGATTTGATTAAGTACAGCTGAGCAGAGAGGTATATGGATTTGAAATCATTCATCTGTTCGTGTTGATCCATAACGTGACAGTATTAAAATAGTTCCATAGGAACAGTCAGTTTTTTACACACCATCAATATGCCATCTGTAGTTTTATTTAGTCCAGTCTTAATTTTGTTCAGAATATTCAAACTTGTGTTCACTTCATGTGTGGTTATTACTTTGAAATTGAATCAGTAAACCACATAACTACACAAAGTCAGTGTTCTGTATGGTGAGATCTTGGATTCACAATTCTACATAGGTGACAAACCCTCTTAATATTAATAATTTTTTATCAGCTATCAGGTTCATATGCTGAAGACAGTAATCTATTTAAGTTGGATCCCAACTGTCATTAAATATGATTATTTTCATTTCTTCTTTTGGTCTTCACTGAATTATTTCCCCTTTTGGCATGACAAATGTCTAGGTGACAAAATTGCCAGCAAGTTCTTCAGTTGTGGTTGGTAACTTGTATAAATATGGCATTCTTATTCTTGGGCTGTTTAAAGTTAGTGCAAGTATGTATTTTTGTAACTTGCATCAGTGCTTATGGCTACTATAAATGAATAACAGACTGTCATGCAAATAACCTCATTCCAAGAAACACTCAATCTAGAAATGTAAAATGAATTACAGGTTGTTTACAAACAAAAGATGGACATAAAATGTATGCACAAATGTGCTATAAAGTGAAGGGATAAGTTTAATGCTGAAACATCCAGACTTTCACAAATATTTCAGATTTAGGCCCAAAACAGAGTAATAACAATTCTGATATTATAATCAGTGAACTCATTTCACACTGAGTTCACCTAATTCAGCGAGATTTTAATATAAAATTATTTTGTAAAAATATTGTTTGTGTACTATATTAGTACATGAATTTTATTTATATATATTATTTTGATGCAATATGTTTTTAAAAGAGCTTTCATTGTTTTAATAGTAACTTATCCGGACTGTAGCTATTTTTAGAGTTTAATTTCATATTGTTAGTAGCAATTGTGCTTTTTCTTTAAAAAAAAAAAAAAAATTTAATATAGCACTGTTTTAGTTCAATTCCTTTGTCAAATGAATTGATTTAAGTTTAATTAAGCTTCTTTTGAAAAATAAAAGTAATTTTTTATAAACTTTTATTAGACTTCAGTCAAAGGCACATGTAATGTAAGATTATTGGATATTTCCTCTACTTTTATTATACTAATGGTAAAATAATTATAGTCAATAACGAACTGCTTACATCTAGTCATTAGTTCCATCTTGAGTCCCATTGATATTAGCACATGCATTAATAAGTGTGTGCATTGGTATCTATATTCAGTTTATTACTGTACAATGTTGATTTTATAGTTTTGATTGTGGAATCATTTAGAATTTCTAATAATTAATATGAACAATAAATAAAGTGTAATGCTTCATTGCTTAGAATGAAAAATAGAAGTTCTTCATAGAAATTTATTTAAATGTGCCTGTGGATAAAACCTGAATAGAATAATATCATCCTTTCCAGTAGGGTGAATTTGTAACTATAAAAGAATGCTGGCATAACTTTGCTTTATGTCTATATAATATTTTTTATTAGGTTGTCTTAAAATGAATTAGTTCTACATTAAATGGTCTGTTGCACATTTAGAAATGGGGAGAGAGTAAGATAGGATAAATATGTCCCATTTCTAATTTCACTTGTTAATCATGCTGATGTATGCTATATTTTCATTTGCAAACAGTTATAAGGGTTTTGACTGCTTATTTTTTGTACCTTAACCTTAAAAGTGTTTGTTAGTAACTGTCTTTCCACTTCAAATTAATTAGTTGGGGCAATTTGATTTGATTGGGGTGATATTTTATGAATAAATAGTTTTTATCTTAAAGTTCAAATTGTTTTTATCATGCTTTAACTTGCAATTCACTTCAATGTAGACTCTTTGTTACTGCATGAGTGTACCAATTTGTTGCTGGTGTACATACAGACCAAAAATAATGGAATCCAATATGCTGGTAATTTTTTTTAATGTCAAAATTACTTGTATTAAGTCATTAAAATGAATGCTTTTTGTTATTAACTTTTCTGAAATTATTCAGTTTTAAAGAAAAAAATACATATTATCACAAAGTATGATCACTTCTATTATAATTTGAGAAAATTTTCCAAAATCAGACCATTTCTTTTCTTTTTGTTGCTATATTGATGGGGTGGGGGGTTGTTTGTTATTAAACTATTATTCATATAGATCTATTTTAAAATAATTGTACAAATGGTGCTCACAAAATATTGTTTTTCATACAGAGACACATATTTCAGTAGGTAAAACAACATTTATAATAATGTAAACTCTGCCTTTCTTCCTTCTAGCTGCAAAGTTTTAACATTTCTTTGCATACAATGCAAATCATTTTATTGCATATACACTAAACAGTCACCATCTTTATGTGGTTCTGAGATTAATTACTTTAATTATTATTGAAATGCCAAAAAATACAATCAACACAAAAATAAAATTCGAAAATAAGAATTATCATGTTTTTGATTGTCATTTTGTCTGCCAAAATATATATTCCAACGATGATCATTCTTTAAAATTTATTGATAATT
Organism: Sinotaia quadrata; assembly: GCA_028829895.1. Classification (NCBI taxonomy): domain Eukaryota; kingdom Metazoa; phylum Mollusca; class Gastropoda; order Architaenioglossa; family Viviparidae; genus Sinotaia; species Sinotaia quadrata. The sequence goes on along the minus strand of CM054181.1, from coordinate 114,829,392 downwards.
CTATGCACCACTAAGACAGGGAAATAAAACATTTTTGAGTTGATTTATTAATGTTTAAGGCTTTTCTAAATATTATTGTTTCCCCAGACACACTGTATGCCTTTTTGTGTCTTACACATCAGTCCAATTTTTCCTGTGAATTTATATTTGACACAGCTTGTTTTTATTATGTGTTAAGTACAATAGCAAACTACTTCCTCAAGTTTGAATTCACCCCAGAAATGTTCCTAGACCCTGATACAGTAGTAGTTACATTGATTGTTAATAATATATTGAACAGCAAAAAAAAAGAAAAATTGGTTGTGGTTATGATAATTACTTAATAGATGTTACATTGTTGTAGCTGAATTGAGTGTATGTAATTTGTCTTCTTTATGATAATGTATAATTGCCTTTAAAAAAATAATAGAATGATAATGTTAAAAAGTTCTCTTTGCTTTGTCCATTGCTGTACAAGTAAATAAGCAGAATATTTTCTGTATTCCTTTATAAGCAACTAACTAATCCATTTTTGTGCTATTCTGTTTTTAATATAACAAAACATTTAATCTATTTACTCTGCACAATTCTTATTGAGGTCAGTTTTGACCTTCATATGAGAGTTATGCAACCCTGTCTTGGTTTGTTAACTGTATTGTCATGCTTTAGATAGAATGCTGAATTAAAATTAAGCACAGAGTTAAATTATTTCGCTCTTTGTGTAATTGTGGTTAGTCATCTTTTATGATACAGTAATTTCTGTTTGAGTTAATTTTTTTGTTCCAAAAATAACACAATGTGAATTCAGTATTGTTCATGAAAATGAAACCATTTCATTTGTTTTTAATTCTTTCAATGGTTGTTTCTTTAGAATGCTTTTAGTATGAGGTGCAAAACTAATTTAGACCTTCTAACTGAATATGCACTTAGGAAAGATATAGTCACACCATTTTATTCTTGTGCTACAATATGCTCTTAGGTCTCAACTGAAGCAGAAATAAACACAAAATCAAATGAAATAAAATGTTTGTAAAATGTTCATTTATTTTACACATTATTCAACATTTAAAATGACAGTGTATTAACTGCTGATAAGTGAGTGGCTCAGAATTTTTTGCTGCATCTCTTCTTTTTAAGTTTTCCTTGCACTCTTTTGAAATCTTTGCAGATTGAGATTAGTTTACGACAGTGAACAAAAGAAAGTTACACTACATTAAGTTGACTAACATATCTGTGAGACTGAAACAATTAACAAAAAGAAAAGTTTCACAATGTTTAAAGAACAAAATAAAATACATTCTTGATCCTAGTTCCTTGTCATCAGCAATGTAAACAATGAAAAAAAAAAGTTGTCACCGATGCCCGAGCAAGCTGAACCTATAGATCAAGTAGCATGCGTGCTGCGATAGCTATTATTAAAAATACATTTTTGTGGTCAAATTCTGGTTTTCGTTGCTCACGCTATATCTTACACCAAATCACCTCCATTTAAAAAAATATATATATTTTTTTAAAAGCTATAAACCACGAATATAAGCACTGAAACGAACTGTGTATTGCGTAGATGTACATACAACTAGAGAAAATTTTTAAAAGACATTAAATCAATTTTGTTTTACACATTTTCCAATCAAACCATGTGACTGTCAATATGATGTATCCTTCGCCTTCTATCGAATGCCATTGGAGACAGACCTCAGCAGTCAGTGGTTATCTGCTTTGTGGCTGAAAATCCTTGTTTATGTGTGCTGATAAATATTGTACTACTGACAACACTACCAGAGTTATAAATATATTGGTATAAAAGAAAGGCAATTAAAAAGTGTCGAGAACTAATACGGTAGCTAGTGACAATGTCGTCTGCTGCAAATACATAAGCCTAAGCATACCAGTCAAAAATGGAAAAAAAAAGTCAATGCGGCAATTCTAACCCATCTGATGGTCTCTTAACATATCATTTTGATGATCCATTTTTACTTTCAGAGTATCAATCCATGTTTATGTGAGATTCTAAAAATAACTAACTTCTAACGAGTGGCTCAAAGCAAATATACTTTCTTAGTAACAAATTCACATAAGCGGCAGCTGACCACAAAAGACTTGAGGATTTACAAATGTCACCGACTTTGACATTATATTTTTTACGTAAGGTCTGGAAAGTTGTGGATACGACGCTGGGATCTGACTGTGGGCCGGTCCAGTACTGTCGCAGTGTTGGTCAACAGCAGTCACGTGGTCGTAGTTGCATCTCAAGCAAGTGGCATCATGTATTAAGGTGTTGTAGTATGACTGTGGTCAGATAGTTTGTTGCTGATGGAGTCGACAGTTTGCCTAAAATTAAATGGCTGTCGGTTTTCAAGAATCCAATAATTTAGAATAAATGCAACCACTGCCTGGGTCATCGAGTCAGAAATATATCAGTGGTGTAAAGCAATAAGACAATGCTATCACAAGGTACAAATGCCTTATTGCCACCTAGATAGATGAATTTTTTTTTAAAAACTACAACATTAAAAGAAACTAAAGGAAACGGTCGTGTGAATTAGTGTGTGAACCAGCCACTATAAGTCTCACGTGCACTGACCAAATACAGCTACAGACTCATTAATACGATAAATCGTTTTAATAATATAACATTATTAATCAGATACATTTGTCGAATAGTAGTAATGTTTCAATAAATGTGAAGTTAAAACGAAACAAGCAATTTAAAATAAGCTTTAACATAAATGAAAAACATAATTCACATTTTATCGCGGGGTGCCCACTGGATTAAGCTTGTGCGTTATCCTGAACCATTATTGTACACACCCTCCATTATTTCAGCAACAAGAAATTATTTACATTAAAAATAATATGATTCACTATCTAAAACCGCCAGTAACTTACGCAGAAAAAAAATAAACTTAAAAAGCTTATTTGCAACACTGAGATGATAAAACCTATTCATATACAGTACTAGTGACAAAATTTTATCAAAATTAACATGTATTACATAATTAAATCAAATACACTCACGGTGTAACACAGTGACAAATACTTCATAATTCGAAATACAGTAACATTACTACACATGTCCACTCCTCCCCAGAGAGCCTAAGACAGCAAGACTACAATGCTCAAAATTCTTCTGCTTCGTTCTAGATAAATCGGAGAATTAGGCTACCTTTCGACTAGATTTACCCGAGTTTCCAAGTGGATCTCCCGGTTACAGTTTCTAGCTCTGTAAATCTAGATATCCGCTAACTATAGACCGGATTAAGTCATAAATAAGGGTTTACAGAGTGTTTTCTTATTGTAGTTACAAGTTTGGTCGGGTGATCTCATCACTTACTCGACAACTTAGGAACGAATACTCTCCGTATAATTAGTGAATTGTCTTTCTTAGTGGCATCATGGCTTCCACTTCTAGGCCAAATGTGAATCTTCGAAAAAAAAGCACTGTGAGAGTTTTTCAGGATAGAAATACTCCTCGAACGGGTACAAAACCTTTGCCAGACCCAACGCACTTGGGACATTTTGTTTTGATGGTCGTTTTAAAGCTCTGCCGCTCAGTTTTGTTTGTAGATACGTCTGTCAAGATTGGGGTGTATCTGATAGGTGTTATGCTGGGGTCTATCATTTGTGATTTGTTCGTGGTACCTAAGTCGTATTTCTCTGATAAGAGGAATATTTTTAATGAGTATTTTGTAAAGCTTGGTTGGGGATGGACACTGTCATTTATCGCTACCTATTTAGTGCTTAGTAGCTGGGTATTCTGCATTGGGAAGTGGACAGCAATTCGCCGGCATTTGATGCGCTTAGGAGTAGCAACCGTGCAATGGTACGTTTGCGTCACAGCATTCAAACACGTAGAACATACCGTTGGAATGTGCACTGACAGTGAATATACTGACAGAATCGCCTGCATTTCAGATGGCAAAGGATGGCTGGGGTTTGATATTTCGGGCCACGTTTTCTTGCTAATGCATAATCTTCTTACAATTTCTGAGGAGGTAAAAACTTTCAAAAACTGGCGCAAACTGGGAGAATTGCTTGCAGATACAGATTTAGAAAAGAAGAGGAAGATTGATGCCGAAGAGATTGTCGAAGCACAGGCTTTGTATAAGAATTTAACACCGTACATAAAAGTTGCTTTTATTGGAGTTGCGGCATTGACAGTTCTTTGGGAGTTCATGCTGTTTATTTCAGTTGTATACCGATTCCACACACTACCACAGAAGGTTGCAGCATCTTTTGTGGCAGTGTTTTGTTGGTTTTTAAGCTACAGGATCCTCTATCCATCGAAAATAAATTGGCTTCCAGTTCAGCCAGGTGAATGTGCTTTGAATTACATGAAAAATTAACTCCTCAAATATTATGACTTATTTCAAGATCATTACACTTTTACAGATTTTTTTTTTTATTGCTTCAATGCTTGTGTTCATTTTGATTTGTAATGCATGGTTTACTGCTACCCTGACTCATATGCTGCATTTGATGCTATTATTGTGAGGTTGACTGCCTTGATTTTGAGTGTGATTGAAAATGTTAATATTTCATTATTTGTTAATTACTAAGTTAATTATGTCTTAACATAAGAGTACCTGTGTTCTGTGATTTTATATTGGATTGTTACAGCAGTGAGGAGTGTGGTTTATTTTCTCTCCCTTTTATATTAAGATCAAAAATTTCTTTTCCATTGTTACAGCAGAGAGGAGCATGATTTATTATTTCTCTCTCTCTTATGGTATATATATTTAGAACAAAACTTGTTTTTCCAACCAGACTGATTGTTTTCCCTTTCTTGCACGTATATAAATTTTGTTTTTTAATAAAATCATAAGGGTAGTTTGTTTATTCACTTATAACTAAACAGTAAACTTCATGAAAGGGTTGATTTACATATGTGATATTAAACTTTATAAAAGGGTTGCCTTTCTCTTTAAAAAAAAATAGTAATCAGAGGGTTGTTTGTCTACAACTCTACATCATGCCAGTGACTAAATATGCTAAAATATTGTCAAAAATCATGAATGAAAAATCTTTCTGACTTACTTTATTATTTGTCATGATTGCTTGAAAGTTCTCTTCCATCAATGTACATTAAATACAACTTACAAGTCACTGTTTAAAAATTGCAGCAATAGGGAATTTTGTTTACTTAGTTATATTTTGTTACAAAATATAAGTACAGTTTACAGTTAGTTTTATTATTATTTATATATGGATATTTTCAAGTGCAAATTATAGTTATTGTGACTTTTAAAAAGTTGTTAGAATATTTAAATGTTTGTTGTTAGAGCCTCAACACTACCATGTTATCATCATTTGTTTTTTTACAACAGAATCACTGTTGTGACATCAAAGATTTTATATATCACACTGTGGTAGAATAATATTAAATATGAAATGTTGAATAAAATAGTGAGAAAGTGGTATAAACTCTGAAGCTCAAAGTTCAAACTGGTTAGAGGAACATCAGAAATATCTGCAGCTGAAATTATTTTGCTGATGATGGATACTATTATTATGTTTTGAAAATCAGTATAGTTAAGTGATGAGTGCTTATCTGGCAATCTAACTAATAATAAATATGGCATAAATTTCATACAGTTGGATTGGTTTTATGAATATAAAGTACATGTCTAATTAACCAAGATAATTGTGTATAGAGTATTGAACAGTTATCATTACAATACAGATATAATTGTAAATGAAAAATACTACTAATACTATCAAAATGAATTCTTTTGTTTTTTAATTTTAAAAGAAATTTTGCCATCTTGATCATTCTAGTGGACATAATAAATCAAATTTGGCAGCTTAGGGCTGAAATTGTGCATTTAAATAGCATTTGTTCATTAAACAAATGGGCATTAAAAATTAATTTAAATTTAATTATTTGTCTTTGTATTCAGTTTTTGCAGATTTCATATGAATAATTTATCCTTATTAATAATATTAATGTTTTTGTCTGGGTTGTTTTAAATATATTGGAATGCATGTGTTGTGAATGATGCTAATTAGATATTTTCAGTATATAAACACTGTTTTTTTAAAGGTTACAATATTATATAATGTATCTCTTTTTTTTTTTTTAAAGACTGAGATCAGTAAGAATTAAAAAAAAGAACAGAGCTGATTTTTAAAGACATACTTTTTATTCCATGTTCATATAGATTTCATTTTAAAACAAACCCCTCATGCTGAACAGAAAAACTCTTCCGATAGAGGTTTTTAAAAATTTAACAAAGGGATGTTTTATTGTAATCTGTTTAAATTTGAATATTGGAAATGTATAGAATCTATAAAAAAGATAATAATGTACAATATTAAGAGGTTAATTGTATCACAGTAACAACTCTCACCCCTCCAAAAATAAAAATAAAATTATTTGTTAAATGTGATCTTTCTGTTAACAAAAACAAACCATCAAAAAGTATTTACATTATCATACATCATAGTTAATTGTCTTTATTAATTACTATATAATTTGCTAATTACTGTGTATATATAATATACTTTCATTTGTACAGTTTACTTCATCATAACATTGTAATTTTGTATAAATTTTATGGTTTAAATTTTAAAAAATTTACTTTAAATGCTGAAATCAAGAAATTCTTATATTATTTATATTTCAAGAGACAAGTTTATAATATCAAAAGGCAACATATTTGTTAGTGTTCACAGTTTAAATTGTATATTTTTGGACTACATTTTAATTCTATATTAATGGTGCCAAGAAAATGTTAATTAACTCATTATTGATAATAAAAAAGATACTTAATATAAGTACAAGTTAACATTATAAATTTAAGAACAATTTCCATGTTATTTCGATTGGTTCTGTAGAACTTTATTTTTTTAAATTTAAAAACTTTAAGGCTACTGTTCAAAAACACAACATTATGATGCATGTCACAGTTTGTGTTTATATTGTAAATGTGTTTATAATGTAAAACCTGATCACATTACAACCTAGTTAAGAAAAGTTAGACACCAGATTAAAATCATATATTCTGTTAAAGATACTGTACCATAATGGCAGCTATTCTCTACTCACTTGAATTTGACTAAAATCTATGGTCTTTGGAAAATTACTTTTGGTGAGTTTTTTTTTAAAATGGAAAGATCACAAAATCAAAATTTGCAAGATAAATCAACCGTGAACCATACAATGAGTTTTCAAACATTAGAAAGGCTTCTAAATTAGCATAATTTAAATAAAATCAGATTTAACTTCTTCTGAAAACATCTTTATATAATAATAAAAATAATCATAGTAAGGACTTGATTATGCAAAAAATCAACAGTTTCCCAGACTGCCAAATAATTAAGTTTTCTTGGTTTAAAAAAAAACAAACAAGCAGAATGACAAAGTGATTTATATTACATTAACCTATAAATACTTATAAAATAAAGAAAAATTTCTTAGCTTTTAAATCATATATTTTTAAAATGTTACTTATTGGATAGACCTGAATACTTCCAAATACTATACATTTTGGGAATCTTGTTTGGTGAGATTCTTTTGTTATTGGTTCAGACAACTGTATAAGAATACCTTGTTTAACTAAAGTTCTTATCATACACTCATGCAAACACACAAAATTAAGTCTATGAATCATTTTCTCTAGCAGCAAAATGCAACTTCAAGGAGTTATATGCTTTCATAACACAAGGTGGCACATGCTGAGGAATTTGAAAACCAAGGGCAGGATAATTCAGAATTCTGTGCATAGTTCGAATCATTTCAATCACAACTTCATCTATGTTTCTTAATCCTATTTCCTCATTAGCATACTCTGCCAGCGGAATTGGAGGAGAAGTTACTCTCACATCAATCTGTTCCGCTTGGTCCCACTGCTTCATGAAGGTAGCATAAGTTCTGCGACCCATAAATGGTGTCTGAACTAGAATGACTGAAAGTGGCTGAATTGGAATAGGTAGGCTAAGGAGTGCCTTCTGAGTAAGGCGAATATTTTCTCCTGTGTTGGTAGCTTCCATTTCCATGACAATTTGATTTGTAGGAACATTATTTTTTTTAAGTCTCTGTGCAAAAATAACTGCTTCAGGTGCTGGCCATTTACCTGGTAAAACAAGAGAATCTACTTGTTAAAATATTTTGTTAGTCTTAATGTATTGCTACAAAATGCAGGAGTACATAAAAGTATTCTCTAAGTTCAAAGACTAACAATAAACACAAGAATATAAAAGCACGTAACATCTTTTTTTGATAGTGAGACATGTATTTAAGCTACATTATTTCGAAGATTGTGGATAGTTATATTGTTTACAAAAAAAAGATAAATGATGCTTTAGGTAATTTACATGCTGTGGCTTACAGAGTTGCAGTATTACATATTAATTTGTGAAATAACAGCATAATAAAGATAAAAATGATAAACAGTTTAATTTATTAGTACAGATCAGATTAGTGTTGCATTTTTAATTGTTTCTATAAATATATTTATATGCATATTTCTGTAAAACATTTAAAGACCAAATCAAAAATAAAGTTACATAACTAGTCTAAGCGTTTTTTAAGAAATTACAAATTGTAGTAAAAACTGTTGAAATGTAGTTCATCTCATTCTGTATGATAATCAATAATTATTTAGAATAATGGGATAAAATACAATTTTAAAAAAAAACAAGAATCCCAGAGAATGCAATTGACTGATTTTTATTTTAATTATGGTCTTTATTTATTTATGTTTTACATCACAAAATTTACATGAGAAAGGAATTAATGATTATGCATTATTCTGACAGTTTAAAATTAGTCTTGTATTCATTCTGTAGTAAATAATATTTATTCAATTATCTTGCTTTTTCTTTTTTTAAAATCTACCTTTGGTTCCATGCCCTTCATTGCCAGATACAGCCACTAAAGGTGCCAACCCCTTATGGAATAATTCTGCTGCATAGTCTGCAGTTCGCAGGTCTGAATTCCCAAGAATAAATATAAGGTCACTCTGACAAAAGAAAATATATTTATTGTGAACAATTTTTTTATACTGATATATATGTAATTAGTAGTAATAGTACAAAATTTTAAATAGTAGATGTCATTTGGAATTTTTTGTGTGTATGGAGAAAAGACAGTTGTCTCTTTACTAGGTTGCATGTATAGAATCTATTATAATAATGAATTCACTGGTTGGCTTTTGTTGTTTTAAACAAAAAATATAAGGCTTTATAACTGAAGAAAACCAACAATCAAGAATATAAGTACAATTTTACAAAGTTAGACACAACTATACTGGAAAAATACTCATTATAGTAAATAATTTTTATTGTGTTCACAAGCAAATTATAAAATTTTATATAATTTTTATAATAGCTTTTATTGTTAAATAATTTTAGGGCTATTATTATATCATCTTGCATTAAAAAGAAAAATTGTAAAATATACCTACCTGTTTAAGTGTATTATCTATACGCAGGTAGTCCCAAAGTATTTTGGAATTTTTCATGAACATCATATTTGCTCTTATGCTAATATTTGAACATTTATTTCCATCAATGCAAAGAAAACGTCGTCTGCTCGAACAGATAAAACGCAGATTATTATATTTTATTGACTGGCTTTTATGCTGGCTACTGCAGCAGGTCAGTTGACCAATTAAATTCAGTTTCCACATTTTACTAAATAAGACAGGTTTTATCAAGTTCCCTCAAATTTCCCGTTTGGATGTAGAACTGGGCTTGATATGTTTGTGAGTCAACCTTGCTGTTGGCTTTGGTCTCGTTCAAACCTTTTTTAAAAAAATACAGCACGTGATAATTATGCAGAAATCGATACAGTATATATAGGACTGTGCTAACATAGTATTTTTACTACTACTAGTATTTTTAGATGTTCTGCTTATCAAATGTATTATCACCAGTTTTGTTTTTATTTTTCATAATCTGTTATGGTTTGAGGAAGTTAATTGTTCCAAAAATATAATAAAGCTGAACTGTCTCATTAAATTATCCAAGGAACAGGAATGAGAAAAAATGTGGCTCGTTGATGCATTTTAATCACTTAACTATATATATACAGGGTGGCCCAAAAGTAGGTTTACAGTAATCACGTAAACTGTTTATTTGAAAATTCGACACTAGAACAGCAAAAAATTCGTTATACCTTTTAACATAAACATAAACAATTTAATCTCTCAGATGCTCAAAATGTCCTCCTTCAACATTGCAACATTCTCCAAATCTCTCCAGGACACTCTGACACACAGTGCGGCACAAATTCCGATTTTCATCAATTTCTGTGAATGCGAGATGAATGTAATCTTGTAAATCATTTATTGTTTTGGGTTTCTTCTCATAAACCTTGTTCTTAACAACACCCCCAAAAAAGAAATCCATAGGTGTTTTATATTGGTATTACTAAGCAAGTAACTTCAACCATATAAAAAGGTAGTTTAATAACTGTAAACCTACTTTGGGGCCCCTCTGTATAGAGAGAGTTCAGTGATTTTAATTACATGGTTATAGAATGATGTAGTACAATATGTGGAGTCTGGTTAGAGAAGAGCGGCTTTTTATTATTTTTAAATTATCACAGTATTATGTTTTGTTTTATCTAATCATTTTTATTTAAATGTATATAGTCTAGCATAGTACGAAATGTAATAACTGTTTAAATGTTATATCTTCAGTCTATAGGCCCCTATGCATTAACGCGTGTACAGTGAATACTGATTGTACTTTGTAGGTCTAATATTGGCTCTGATAGATATATTCCATGTCAAAATTTTTAGCGGTAAACTAATGCTGTGAGCTGTAGACAGTATCTCTGGCATTGCTTCTTATTAAATATGAAAATAAATTAGTTTTGCTTGAAACACTGACAGTGGAGGCCGGGCCGCTGCTGATTTGTGGGTTTTAAAACCACAAAACACTCATACGTTTAGTTAAGCTTTCAGTTAACAATTACATACACTGTACGCAACCTCGCTACTTGAACCGGAAACAAATAATCGGTCCAATAACTGTGCGAACATGTGCAAGCAAGTGAGATTACTAAGAAGTGCAACGAAACCTTTATACAACAAACGGGTCACTTTAGTTGTGAAATTTTATATATAAAATTTAGTTGGGTGAAAGTTTCATTATTCTGAAAAAATGCTCTGATAAAGTCAACAGCCACTATGTATAAATGTGGAACATTTCATACCCTCGTATAGCAAAAGCTGCATAATGCAAGAAACAACGTGAAGATTTAAAGCAGAAAGGTTTCATCTATAAATACATTTATCAAGCAGCCAAGGAATGTTACAATCCCATCCCCTCCCCTGCAAAAAAAACAAAAAAAACCTCCTTTACACAACAAAAAAATACTGAAATTATTATAATCTATAACCAATTGTTCTTCATCATAAATAAATTATTGTCAAGAAGTTAATGCAGAATAATACAGACATCACATAAACACACTATCAGAGATAACTTTACCAGAACCCTTCTATCTGATTTGTCGCGTCTTTGCAGCGATGACGAATAATTTCAGCAATTATCTTTCACATTTATTTATGGATTTTGTAATTACAGTCTCGAAGAAATGTGCCCAAATGTCATATGACATTGACAGACTGTACTGCTTGCTCTTCCTGCATTTTCTGATCACTTTTTAAAAATATTGTCAATCCCCTTTTAACTCTTATACATCGTTCACCTCTGTCTATCAATGATGTCAGAAATCGAATGGAAAGGTGAATTTGTCTCAACAAGTCACATAATCTAGTTTCTATCACCTGAAGCCTTTGATCATGATGAATGACTCCACCACACCCGACAGGCATTTTGGCGTCTATGGTATTGTTTTATATATTGACTCACACGATTTCAACAAGCTCTTAAGCATTTCTAAACTAAATTATAATTTAGAACACTTTGGGCCCCTTCCCATCCACCACTGAAAACACAATTTTCGATTCAACCAATTATGCAATTTTAAACAATTATTTTATTTGGAACATAACTGTGCTGGGCTGATGCCAGCCACTGGCACTGAACCTCTCACTGCCCAGCATTGTGTTAATTAGAAGGCTTTTAGCGGGTGATAGTAATTTGTTTGGAGCATATTGACCGGTCCGGTAAAGCAGGCCAGCCCAGAAAACCTCTTTCTTGTCTTTTGGAGCGACCTTTGAACGGAATGTATGCCTTTCTTGTCAGCCTATGGACTACTCAATACTGGAAAGAAAAAGCAAATGTGTTGGAAAATCACAAACCTCAATCCTTTACAGGGCCTTAGTCTATTTCAGAGCCTCAGTCCTTTTCAAGTTTTCAGGGCCTGGATCCTTTTCCGGGTTAGGCAGTGGAGGAAGAAAAAGAAGAATGAGCATGCACCCAACCTTCATCTCATTTCATCTACCTGGACAAATCTCAACAATCCAGGGACACACAAACACAGTATATCACCTGGGCTTATACTATTTGAGGAAGAGGAAACTCCCACCTATGTCAATTCTGTGCACATGTGCCAACCAACCTCAACCTCCAACACCACCGCCAGCGTTCCCTGAATACTCGTGAGGGGAGCATGTCCCATTGGAGCACTTCAGGTCAGAGAACGTCTGAAGATGAAATGACCCACGAAAGCTCCAGTGGTAACGTATACAAATTTGCTAGTGTAACCACCACCATCCCACTCATGTTAACCCTCACTAAAGTGGAAATGGAAGATCTGCCTCACTTTGTGTGGAATCGTGGCCGATAGTAATCAGAAGTCGATGTTTGCTATTTATCTGAGCTAATCCATTACAACCAAGGAAAAGAAGATCAAGCAACAGAAAGCACAGACTAGAATAAAATATACATCTGATAGAGAAATCAACGCATGGATTCAATGGAAAATTCCTGCCAAAATGAAGTAATTTTATTTTATTTAAAAAAAGATGCAAGTATTCCCTTAAGTCCCCTAAATCATCTCAACAGTAGCAGAAGTATAAGCTACAGTAAAAGTGGAGAGCCGTGATACTGTGATGGTAGAGACCCAGCCACCTAACTTTCTTCAATTTTTTTAAGGCTATAGTGGCTAGGACCTCTTGTCAAACTCACGAAAGATACGATTCTAGACTGCTATTATCTCGCCTCTTGTGTGGAGGCTCTGGTGATCTTATTCAACCTGGTTGGTCTAGGAAGTCAAGTTGTAATTATTCGCCTGGGCACATTACACAAATATTAAAATATAAAATTGAACAATAGAAGATGTACTGTAATAAGAGCTAAAAGGTGCATACACGTTACGTTTAAACATTAAGTTACAGGTAAAACCAGACCAGATGTTTTTCAGTTAAAGTCCAGTGTAGGGCAAATGGAAATAGTTAAAATAAATTAATTATTTAACTTGTAGATTTGACCCTGACCACCAGCAGTGAGAAAATATCAATGGAAAGTCGGAAGTCTTAGGATTTGTAGTAGTGCACTTCTGCTTGAATGGGTGTGCGTATGTAAAATACCTTGACTTGCTGGTCAAGGTGTGTCTTAGGCATCACATGACAAAGGTGATGGTGTAGAACAATGAATGAATGTATAGATAGATAGATATATAGATGGTTATTACTTCTACAACAGTATATATTTACTGTGGAAGTCATCAAGGGCACCGACAATGTAGGGGCCGACTATTTGTCCAGAGCAGTACAAAAGGAAGTGTAAGGGTCCAGTACATAAGTCAACGGCTGCACTTTACAGATTGCTTTTTTTTTTCACTTCGCATCGGACCACCGACGGAGAAGCACGCAGGAAATTACTATGGAAAAACGTTCCACCCGCTCTACCATCAACACTTCTACCCTGCCTTTCACAGACCAGGAGGAGGAAAAAAAAATTAAAAGACACGCCCGGTGCAGATTAGTAGAAGTATATGATGAGGAGGTGCGTGCCCGCCGCCGCATATACCTTGCACCTTTCTGCCTTAAAATTCATACAGGCAACGAAAAAATCGATACAGCATACAGTTATTTACTGCGCGAAGCATTCGACCATCCAAGTGAGGTAGGCATTCGTGAAGCCTATACAATTTTCAAGAATTGGCACCGCATCAAAATAGAGGATAAGAAATCTACATGTGCTGACAACGAAACACAAACGTCCACCAACACGACTGATCAAGAAAGTAACACGCACATCGTGTGGAAAATTCCACCAACCACAAAAGTCAACGCCACACAGACATCGACTGGAAAAATTAACACCAAAGTGGCATTTTCCCAGACACCAACTCCAGCGTCGGAAGAAAAGAAAACGCAAACGCAAAGGACTACAAGTGAGGAAAAAAAAACCCAAACAGAGACAAAGAAGAAAAATGAAAAACCTCATAAAGCCGCTAATACACAGACTACCAACATCGAGACGAAGGAAAAAAAAATCCAAACGACAAACGTCCACATGAACGAACCTCAACAATCCAACGAATTTGATAACCTACTGGACCAGGTTTCAAGGGAACTCGAGGCCGTGCCCCTCTCACCCATACCAGCGACGCCGCCTCGACCACCAACAACGGCGACAACTACAACAGCATCAACATCAGAATGCCAGCCCACTTCACCAACACCAACAAAACAGGGCGAAAGGAAGAAAAGACGGCGCCCGCCACCACATATTCGGAGGCAACAACAGTGCCCTCGACAACAACCTCAACAACATCGCGGACAACAACAACAGGGGCAGTACCAGGAACAACATTACCCCTCTTGGGGTTATTTTAACCATCCAATGGCTGATTTAATCCAACTGCTACTCGACCATCTGTACTGGCCGCCAGCGCCCACCTTCAGGCATCCCAACGGACACCGGGGACAGCCACGACAACAACAACGACGCCGCCAGCGCCCACATGCAAGCATCCCAACGGACACCGGGGACAGCCACTCCAACAACAACGACGCCACCAGTGAAGAGACCGGGAAGTCGAACAACCCGGGCACATGTACACACTGGATATAGATCTGGTGTGTTACTAGCCTGGGCTCTGTAAGACACCCCCCCCCCCCTCACCATAACACCAGAAACGGCAACAACATCAGAGCCACCGCCAGGAACAACAATAACATCGACTTCAACCCACGGATCACCGGGTTTGGAGTCCGCCTTTGCCGGCCAGACATGTTTTTCTCAACGGGCACACGCAGCAGCAGAAAGGCACCCCCTCCCTCTCCCCCCCTCTCCAAACGCGAAAGCGGCGGAAGCCGGAAGCGTTCCCCACATTAACAACAACAACAGTACATAAGTCTTTGTAAATGCTGTGAAATCTTTATATAAATATTTTGTATCTTCTCTCCGGTACATGGGAAGGAATAAAGCTTACCCAGAGTTCATTTATATGATGCTAAGACGATTGTGTATGTTGTATTTTCCTATCAGAAAGGAGAAAAGAAAAATTATATTGATTTTAGCATATCTTTTGCATTTGTATTCCTTAAGAGGAGAGACATAACGGTCATGTTTCTAACACATAACAAGGAAAATTGTGGTGATAAATTGTCTTCATATCTCTTTAGGTGTGGAGACATAACGGGCCGTCTTCCAACTTATAATGAGTGAAAATAATGATATTTAATATTTTAATGCTCAGTGATTATAATTATTGATACATGTAAACTTACATAACCTTTGTCTCTAAACGTGTTGAATTAACAATGCGTATGTCTAAAAATTTGGTCTTGTATTATGGTGGAAGCTTCACCAGTAATGTTTGAAATTAACTCCTAATAGAGTAGATATTAACAAGATGGTTAACATCTCAAAAGGAGCAGGGGTATGTGGTGGAGTAAATTTGCCTCTCCCTATTTCTGTTAATTGTTATATAAATTGTTTAATTGTTGAAGTGACTCAACCTTGAGCACTGCTTATGATGGTATTTTTATAATCATCAGAGTTGGAATAAACAATCGAGTTGAGAATATGCTAGAAATGTTTGATGCAATGCAAACCACTTGCAATTGATGAATAGTTTTATTGAAAGATTTTATTTAACAAGACCAGCCAATGGGCTGAGATAAAAAAAATTATCGCCGGGTTTTGTCTCGTATTCGAGGGGAATCCAGACAAATACTCGCTGATTTTAGACTAGACCAGAGGGGGGTCTAACGAAAACTAAAGATTTCAGCGGGGTGTGGTAGTTACGATGACTTTTTAATATCTTGTTTACTTCATATTTTGTGGGATATCAACAAAATCCGAGTTTTCTGACCATCTTAGATGATCGCAATGACAAAAAATATTAAAAAAAATAATAATAATACAGTTCTCCGATCTCTACTCAAAAAGTAAAATAAAGGAATAGCCTTTTCCAATCAGTAATCAATATTTTTTAATATACATTTTCTTATGTAAAATGCTTAAGTAAAAGAATTTTAAAAAGCATTTTCCAATTTATTTTTATATTTGGTTGGTTCTTTCTTGTAAAAAAAAAATAGTTGTCAGATTTCTGTTTTTTCACACACACACACACACACACACACACACACACACACACACACACACACACACACACACACACACACACACACACACACACACACATTTTGATCTTAAGCGATCGATATTGTTTTATATATTTAACAAATAGGTAATTTACGTAATCAAATATTTTAAAATTTTTTTTACAGTATCACGATACTATCTTTTGCTGTTCGCATTTGTTTGCATATGCTCGCACACATTCGCTCCTGATCGCACGGATTAGTTGGACTCCAGAACGTCACATCCGTTGTAATTGATGCGGTGAATTTAAAAGCTGTATTTGTCCGCCAATAAGTTTGTAGACCCACCACCACCACCACCACCAAATAAAAACTTTACTGGTTAGTATCTCTTTGTTAAACAAATGATTTAGGAAACTTTTCTAAGACAGTACAAAAATATCGATTCATTTATATAAAGTATTGTATAATTTACAAATATTTTTAAGTAACATTAGTTTTATTTGTATACTATAATTACTATGTATTAAACTATTACTGTATTAGTACTTAGTAGAAGAATTGTTTACTATAGTATAGAATAGTACTACTAGGCATATATTTATTACTTCTAGCTTTATTGGATGTATTTACCAACAGTTTCTGTTGTACTATAAATATAATACTAATTCCATAACAGTTGTCAACAATATATGTACGAACTATTATACACAAACAGTAGTAATTAGTATATTACTAGTCACAGTAGTATTTACACGCATTCAGAATCAGTTGAATTTGTAATATTTACATTGCACCGTCGTTTCAGATTAATTTAATGAACGTAAGAAGTACTGACTTTCTCAGTAATGTGTCTGACTGAACTGTTGTTAGTGTTTAGTTTTGCTTTTTTTCTCAGTAAAGTGTCTGACTGAACTGTTTAGTTTTGCTTTTACTGTTTTAGCTACTGGTTAATAAAAAAATCAATTGTAGAAAATATTATAATTTTATAAATATCTTTGAAGTCATGGACTAATTTTCATCCATATATTCTGATTTAAGAATGCTTCATTAACTTCATTAATTAATATATTAGTTATTACATCAAATTGATGTATGTTTCAACTTTCATTCACCATTTTAAACTATTGTTAATTTATTATGCAAAAGTAAATACTGGAAGTACTAATGGCGTAATGCTTGTTACACTTACAGTATACAGTTTAAATAATTTAAGTTAGATAAATCTTACAAATAATGTTAACTACTAATTAATTACTAAGTAATATGAGTTAGTGAAGTTGTTTTGGTATAATAATTTGTATATTTTTGTTTCTCATTTCTCCTCAGATCTTTAAATGGATTCAAGTTCATCTAGGTAAATGTTTGATTCATTAAAATGTGGAATATAATTAAATTGAAGACACTACCATTGTGCACATTCAGTTAGTGACAAAATACTTGAAGACTTATCTATAAATATGCACAAAAGCACACCTGCTGGAATCAGATTATTTACATACTTCATAAAATCTCACGTAAAAAGCAGAGTTTGGTAAAACATGCCTTGGATCATAGAAAATGTTTGTATTAAGTACATGTACCAGAAATTAAAAAAAAAACCCAGGAGGAGAAAAAAAGAGGAGAAAACATTCAGCAGAGGTGACTGCTTCAGTGCTTGTATATTAAAATTCTTGTCTTCTTTATATTCACTCTACATTGACATGCAAAAATAATGAACACTGCTGATATAGAACTATCACTATTATGCCAGCAAAACCTTTGTTGTGTATGTGAGGCTTATCAGCTATTTTTTGCAGTAGATATACAAATCTATAAATGTGTTCTTTCAGTAATACTATTAATAGTTTCTATTGCATCAGTGCAAGAGATGCAAAGTTAATATGATAATTTTAAAAATGTATATGTAACACAAACACTATACAGTAATTCATGTCAGCCTTTCTTATAGTACTTTTGTGTAATAAAAAACTAATGTATACACAATTTTTACAGAAGTGCAACTTCTGTAAATTTTTGTAAAAACAGCCAATTCTTACATTGGTAATATAGATGAACCATTTTTTTAAAAATTTGCTAACCTACTGCTGCCTAGCTTTATGCAATAAATTTTGATTGTGTTGAGTCAAATTTCTGGGTGTTTTAAAAAAAAATATTTACGATCAGTTTAATTAATTTATAATGATGTCTCTTATTCTCAATTCAGAATAATTTAGTAATATTTTATCATGAACTATATCTTTTTTATCTTATTTTTTCCCCTATTTATGGATGAATGCAGCAGTGTATTTGGTATCATTTGATGTAGTCACTTTTTTTAGCATTCTTTATTTTTAGGCCATAGGCAATACAATTGGTCGTACACAGACACATAAATGGGCGGATTACTCAGTTTTGTCTAGGCAGTTAATAGAGAGTAGATAGAATAAACGTTAAATCTGATGATTTAACTGGTGGCTTCAATAAATAAAAGGATAGGCTATAGAAAGTTAATTACAGCAGACAAAATGTTTACAAATGTCACAAAAGACATATATAAAATACTTGTCAATGTAGGTAAAATTGTAATTATATAAA
This sequence comes from Sinotaia quadrata, assembly GCA_028829895.1. Lineage (NCBI taxonomy): Eukaryota > Metazoa > Mollusca > Gastropoda > Architaenioglossa > Viviparidae > Sinotaia > Sinotaia quadrata. Next base: position 114,810,418 of record CM054181.1, on the reverse strand, counting down.
TTTAAATTAATTTTAACATTATGATTATCAATATAAACAGTTCTAAATCCATAAAAAATCTCCTAGCTCTCAATTGAGCACAAATAGTGATAATAATCGCTGTTCATGTAAGTTCATCTTTTCCAAGTGTTTATTACTATGCAGTGGTAATATTTTCCCTTGATGGAGGTTTCTATTAGACATAGACGTAGATAGCTAGAGTCTTCTGGAGTTTATCATCACATGGTTGCTAAGGATAAGTGAGAAGATGGCCTGCTCTAACAGTGGACAGTCTATTAGACATGTCCACTAATTATAGATTGTAGTGTTACACTAATACCAGGTACACAGAATTGTAAAACCCACTTAAAACAGAACTGCTGAAAAGCAGTCCTGTTTTAAGTGGTTTGCTTTTTCTGTTTACTAAATTCACTCAGTTTAGTGTATTAAGCAGTAAGCATAGAACTGTATTAGCCAACTTTGCAGACTTTCTGTGCTCACACTTGTACACAAAACACAGACATTATACACATAGCTAGAAACAGTTTACTGCTGTCAAGTGTCATCATAACATATTAACTCACAGTATGTATACAATACTTAATACATGTAATAGGCAGTCTTAGTGCATATGACTTGTGATTTATTAATCAGCAGAATAGTTGCATGCATGTTATACATATACTTCACTCCAATACAAATAATTAAAGAATATTAATTGCATGTCTTTGCTAGGTCAGTAGATGTAGATAAAATAACATAAAGAGCAGTCTAAAATCATATTCACACTATACTGGAAAGTATAGCATTGGCCTTACAAGTAAAAAACATGAAATTTTGTTTCAGAGAATGACTTAAGTAAAATACATTTGGAAAAAATATATCCGTTTGATTTACTTTAAAAAAAATTGATTCAATTCCAACTGATATTGCTATAAAATTCTACCTAAAAATTGATTGTCCTGTTAGTTTTAATTTTTATAAAATCAGTTTGATTAAGATTTATATGAAAGAATTTATGCGATTATGCTAATATTTGATTTAAATCCTTTCAGTTTTTTAATTTAAATCAATCTGAGTCCAGTTAATGTGAGTATATCAATCCTTTTGGAAAATTATACTTAAAAAATTAATGTAAATCCTTATCGTTTTATTTTTAAAAAATTTACTTGAATCTAATTCATACAAAACAAATCTACATCTTTTTGGAAAATTATATCTGAAAATTTATGTAAATTTGTTTGGTTTTAATTTTAAAAAATAAATAAATTAGCCATTTATACTAGATGGAGATAATTTTCTTTCTTATTTATTATGTCTTCTGCTTCTATTAATTTATTTTCTAGTGATGGGGATTCCATCAAGGTATTCCTACGAGTTCGTCCACCTGAACATATTGGTCTTCCCTGCAATTCTAAAGTCCTAGAAGTGAACACCAACAATAGTTCTGTCACACTACTTGCCAAACCAGATCCCAAAGTTTTCTCCTTCGATTATGTGGCAGATACAGATTGTACACAGGTAAATCTAGTGCAGCTACCAAAATATTATATTATTATTGTTTAATTACATTCATTTATTCTAATCATAATAATAGAATGGTTAACAATTGTTAAATGTTTGTAAAATGCAAGATGAAATCATGTACATGTTCTTTACAATTTAGAAATAATTTTTCAGAATTTAAGTAATGACTAAAATTTAAAACTAGCATGAGTTTGTAAAAAAAACATTGGGGGGGGAAGAAGCTTTTCAAGATACACACATTTTAAGAAGCTGGAATAGGTTAATACAATATATTTGTAAAGCACCATATAAACACACACAGTATAATATAACATCACCCCTAAATAATAACAGTTAAAATAAATAAAAATACTCCAGAATATTTGTTTCAGAGGCTCTAATTTCCTAGTAGTCCAAATAGTCCAATGAATAAATGAAAAAGGCTGCCCCCAGATCAGTACTTGAATTTTTTCTTGTTTCCCTTCATATACGACTTTTTGAAGGCCTCAGTTTCATAGTACTCAAAGCACCATATCATAGATGAAGATCGAAAAGTATGTAACTTTTTGAAACTTAATAATTAACTAATAAAATAACAAATATATTTATTGCCACACTCACTTATACTTTTCACTACAATAGATAGTTTATTTTCCCTCCCCAGAATGCTGATAGTTACTTAAGCAAGGAGTTAAAATATCTTTTATCAGTTCATGGCTGTGATTGTTTTTTAAAAACATGTTGCCTGTTTATAATCTGACATTTTTCCCTTCAACAGGAGTCTGTTTTTTCAGCTGTTGGTAAATCCTTGATAGAAAGCTGTGTTGCTGGCTACAATGGGACCATATTTGCCTAGTGAGCATTTAAATATTTAAATTTTGGTTTAATTTTAAATTTAAGTGTTGGACTTGTCTGCCATGTGAATTGGATTGTGTGTAGCATATTGACAGCTTTCCTACTAGTACTAGCACAATAAATTAGCAAGCCATTTTTAATTGAAAATATAGAAACAAATTCAGGAAAAATAATATGTATTTATTTTTTGCATCTGCCAGTTTCATTAACATTTTCACTCTGTGAAAACAAAATTAACTGTTGGCTGGTTTTGTGCTGATATCTTATGGGCACCAAGACATTTAATTGTTGGTGACTAGAACTTTATATGTATAGTAAAACATTGATTATCAAAACATCAGTTATCTGATCCATCATTTATCAAAACTCCTGTTCCCCCCATCCCCATTAGTTGTTAAGTTAGTGCACTGGTTGTTAGATTCCAATTTCCCCACTACTAGCCAAGACTTCTTATTTTCTTCTCTGCACACTATAACTAATAAGTCAAGACTTTCCACACTAATAGCCAAGACTTCTTGATATCTTTGCAATGCAGGCATAGTTCACATTGTTGCAATCTATTTGTTGCAAATGATGCTGTTCATTAGGATGTAAAGATATCTTACCTCCTAATGCATTAATTTCTGATTATTTGTTTGATAATACATGTATATGTAGTATAGCATAGAAATAGTCTTAATTTGTCATTACAGGAATGAAATATCCAATTTTATCTTTAGTGGCTGTGTCTTGAGAAAGTCTTCAATGACATTGATGCGTCATTGTCTTTGTACCATTGTTTTTTTGTGAGCATGGAAGTGTGGTAGAGGGTAGTGGTTAGCATATTTAAAAATACAGGAGTAATAACCTTACATACAGTAATTTAATTATAGGCCTAATTACACTTTGTATAAACTGGGTATTCTCTTATATGTTTGATTAACTGAACCAACCTTGTCCCAGTTAGTTTGGATAATCAAAGTTCTACTGTAGTAATTAGAATGACAATGTAAGAAAGTGCATGGCTGCTTGTTTATTTGAACTGTTAGTTCTGCTCAGCCTAATTTGCCAGTGTACTCTACTATCCCCACCTCTGTTCCAAACTTCCTCTAGCTCTCTTCTGTTTTAAGGTAGCATATTATAAATGACCTTAATGAGTAACAAACTTCCTGTAGCTCTCTTCTGCTTTAAGGTAGCATATTATAAATGACCTTAATGAGTAACAAATTTACATGCAGTAAAAAAAAGTTGAAACTCATGCCATGAATGTTAATGAGTAATATACTATAATGGTGCTAATATAAAGTTATATTTTAAAAATTAATTGCTGATATCTTTTATTTGATAAAAAGCTTTGAGTGAGTATGAATTTTGAACTCAATTAAATAATATGACAATACCTTTAAATAATGATTATAACCAATATAATTTATCTTGAAGTAGGCTATTCCCATCGTTTATTCAAATGTTTACAACAGTAGGATTAGGTGCAAATCAATAAGGATTTAAAAATATGTATTTTATAGACTTTAAATAAAAGAATTGCAAATCTTAAATCTCTCTCTCTCTTTCTTTCTCTCTCTCTCTCTCTTTCTCTCTCTCTCTCTCTCTATATATATATATATATGGAGAGAGGGAATTATTTTGTAAAACTGTGATTAACTACTTAAATTCAAAACACAGATATAGCTAGTCATTGTGTTGTATGTCTTATTTTGTTTGTTTTATTTACATTCACACCAATTAAATTTGAATTCTTCTGAAGGTAGAGGCATCTGTGCGCATATCTTGTTATCAATATTGTGATTATTTTTTTTAATGTGAGAATCGCTGATCAATCATTCAATGACACAAACTGTAGGTTTCAGTATTATGTTTCAATTTTTCTTGTTAGTGGACAGACTGGTTCAGGCAAGACTTTCACCATGTTAGGTAAGTGCATTATTTTGATCAAGATTTCATTCTGTTATTATGATAAGAATAAGTTATAGATTTGTTCCATTAGTATTTTAGTAAGTATTTTATTTTATAAATAAATCTTAACGAAGCCTGAATTTATTTCTTTATAATAGCATTTGTAATTGCATTTTAATTTATATGTATAAATACTGATATAGATAACGAAAAGTAAAATTAATTTTTAGAAAGCACAAGAGAATATACTTGACACTTGAAACACTAACAAATAACAGAATTACATTGATGTTTCTGCCTTTTTCCTATAAGTCATTTCAGTAGATAATATTCACCTTACTGAATCATATGAGAAAAATTCATAGATTGCATTGTCATCAACTGCCATGTTAAAACAAATGTAATGATTTCTTGAATCCTTTGCAGCAGAGAAATCATTTAAATAGAAATTAATTTTGAAGCTAATTTTATTTATAAACTTGAAAGTGAATTTCACTTGCTTATAAGTACCTCATAATCAGAATTTGAACATGTCTTTATGTTTGAAGTAAAGATTAGCAGAAGTGAGTATTCCAAACATATTTTTCAAAATCATTACTGATACTTTAAAATTCCTTGTACCAAGCTAGACTCACTAGAATCATTGAACTGAAAAAGCAATAAATTAGATGAATGATTGGCAAATGTCTGTGTGTGTGTGTACAAAATATGAAGATTTCTTTACTGTAGTGAGTGCATTCTTAATATAGATCTTTCCAAACTGATTCCAATGGCATCAAAAGCATCTCTGTAGCTCACTTACAAGCAGAGTTATTACAGTTTTAGCGTTTATAGCAATTTCGTCCATTTTGTGTTAACTGCGATAGAGCCTTTTCCAACCCAAAAATGAATAAATTGCTAATTTTGACCGACAGTATATTTGAAAATAACATTGCATAAAAAATTCAGCCATATTTGTTTGTTGGATACTACGTATGTGGAGAGTCTGAACTATATTGTTCATCATTTCTTCATTTTATGGACCTTCAAAGTGAGCTGTTTGTCAATTTCATTTTTGAGCGTAAAAGTTTGCAAAAAATTAAATATTTAAAAATTCCCAACTTTGGTTCTAATTGAGTTACAAACTTGATTTTAGTACCATTAAAATCAGCAGAAAAGGTTCTATCTGTCTATTTACTTTTAAAGTATTAGTAATGATTTTGAAAAAATATGTTTGGAATACCTAATAGTATATATTAATATTTTCGTGTATATATTGTCTCATTGTATTTAATAATTTACCCTGTGTACCAGTAGTCTTTGCTACTTTTCTTCAATGGTGATAACCAAAAGCCCATTTATAAAAAATAAGATAATAACATCTGTGTTTGAAAATTTTGTATTCCTGGCAATATCCAGGAATTTATCTTCTACAGGTATCAAGGCTTTACTGTCTAATGGTTGCAGAATAGAGACAGATATTATTTCATTATAGCCACTTATTCCTACATTGAGGCAGTGAAATCATTTGATTATCCATGTAAAACATTACACCCTTTTAAAGTTGGATTTAAAACTCTGTTTGTGTGTGTGTGTGTGTGTGTGTGTGCATTGGGGATGGAAAGAGAGACAGAGAGTAGAAATAATTTATGTTGGTATATATTTGAGTTCTATATCTTTATGATAACAGGACCATCAGAGGAAATGGACAACTTTAAGCATGAATTTCGGGGTGTGATACCACGCAGTTTTGAGCATCTCTTTAACTTGATATCTAGGGAACATGAACTGGTGAGTGAACATTGAAACTGGTGTTGGGTTATTGAATATTACCATAGCAAATGTATAAATTAATCTATGTTTTTAATGTATAAATTAATCTATGTTTTTAAGAGATATACTATTATGATTATAAGCAATGATTAAGTTTATACTTTTACATATGATGCTTTAATTATGTAAGTAACTTTTTTCCTATGTTTATCAATATTTATGTGTTTTGCTTTCACCAAGTTATTTTGAGTAGCTAAAAAAAAAATCTTACTATAAAATTATATGATTTTTTTTTTTTTTTACACTAATCAATTAAGTTTTGTTGTTTGAAGGTTTGGAACAAAGAAAAACTTTTATTTGTAAAAAAAAATAGAAATGAACCTCACACATGTGATTGACACCTACAGTACACATATAGAAATAGAAATGAACCACACACGCATGATTGACACCTACAGTACAGTAAGCATAAAAAAATAGAAATGAATCACACACATGATTGACACCTACAATACACATAAAAGAAATAAAAATGAACAACAATGTGATTGACACCTCCAGTACAGATAAAAGAAATGCTTATAAAAGGCAGTTTTGAAATTTTAAAAAAATTATATTATAAAAATAAGAGTTGTAATTGGTGTGTGTGTGTGTGTGTGTGTGTGTTTAAGTATGGAGAAAGAAAGCAATTTCTGTGCAAGAGTTCTTTTTTAGAAATATATCAGGAGCAGGTTTTTGATCTCTTGGACCCTGCCAGTAACTTACAACTGCGTGAGTGTCTGAAAAAGGGAGTTTTTGTTGATGGCCTTATGGAGCAGGTTGTGTCAACTCACAATGAGGCCTACCAGGTGTGTGGGCTAATGAACTAAAAATATTAATAGCAATTTTTCTAATTAAAATTATTTTTCATAACCACTTACAATATGAACATGCCATCTTGATGCCCACAGTTTCAACATACATGTAAGCATAATTATATCAAGGACCCATTTCTTTGGAAAAGGGAGGTTTTTAAATTTTTTATTGTTTCTTTGTCACCTGCTGTCTAAATGGGACATTCCAGTACAACTGAACATTGCAGCAGATCTATGGTCATCACACAGAAATATCTATTAAAGCCATGACTGGACAACTGAACATTATAGTGGACTCTTCCTAGACACGATGCTCAAAATAGACCACACACTTGTCAATGATTTAGAAGATATGTCTCATTGTAATGGAATGTGTAATTTCTGATATTTATATCCCCTTTGCACATTTAATGGCATACCCACTAATCCCTTTTCTATGAGCCAGGTCAGTTTGGTAACCTAGCCCTTTCCTCTAGTCATTTTGATTTTAAAGGTTCAGACACTTTGAGAACACTTTTAATTCTGAAATCCCATTGCAAGGAGGAAGGAAATTGCTAAGGAAATTCCTAGAAAATTTCCAGCCAGACCCAATTTACTCGAACAGCCACTCACTTTGGTTTTTCACAAATCCCAGACTGAATCCTTTTTTAATTACACATACTTTCTTTAGCAGACTTTTTCATTTGTCTGCTTGAAATTAGAAATTGAAGTTCACATTAATAAATATGAACGCAGCCTTTCTGACATTTGGAGGGAAATAATATATTCTCAGACCAGCTTGCAAATATTGAAAGAAAAAGACCAGAATAAATGCAATTTTTGTCTGTATTTAATAGAAAGTATATTGAACCATTTGAATTCTGACATTTCTAAACTTATCCTAAGCTTGTATGCATGCTGGAACTATGGATATCTCCTATATTATTTATCTCTTAGGTATTGATGAAAAATGTCTTTTACAGAAAAATATTCTTAATTTTAAATCAAAGACTATATAATTTTCTTCATTTCACAATGCTGTTTGATTTGTTAGTTTTTGTTATACTAAGAGCAGATTACTTGCTTATTTGCTTATAAAATTAAATTTTATTATTTTTTTTTAATATTGTAACATCTTACTAAGATTATTTAATTTATTTTTTCTCATGCCACAAAAGGCTCTTAGTAATGGTTGGTTAAACAGGCGTGTTGCTGCTACAGCCATGAATAGAGAAAGTTCAAGGTCGCATGCTGTTTTCACCTTGATTATTGAATCAAAGGTTAGATGCTTTATCTTTTTCAAATTATTAAATCAAGGAACTTGTTGGATCTTGGTGTTCATTTATTTAATTTTAGAAAGAAATTTTTATTGTTTCTCACAACTGTATTTTGCAAAATTATACTAAAATTGTTTTTAAAATATAAAAGGAATGTGAATTATATGAAATATATCACATCCTGTCAATTCTGACCATTTGTTTTATTGCCTTTGTTTTACAGGAAGAAAAGAATGGTGTCATCAACGTGCGGCAGTCACAGTTAAATCTGGTGGACCTAGCTGGCTCTGAACGCCAAAAAGATACCAGCACTGCTGGCATCCGTTTAAAGGTTTTTACAAATTTCCTTTATAGGTTGAACTCAGGTTAAACTAATGGTTTACCAAGTATTCTGTGTAAGATTGGTTTAATTAGTAACTTTGGTAAAACTAACTTAGTTTTGGGTAGTAGAGATATAGCATTTCCATTGTAAACATTTTTGCTGGGATTCAGGCTGTTTTTCAACAATGAATAAGTGAATATATCATCATTTAAATCAGTGGTGCACAAACTCCGGCTCGCAGGCCAGATCCGGCCCTCGAAGAGTCTCCAAGTGGCCCACTATGTCCAACGAAAAAATCAAATATTTGGTGCACTACTCAATCAAATGGCTATAAAATATTTGCCTGGCAGTACCGGAAGTACCGCCATATTTTTTGTTGTTTATTTTGATTATATTTTTGTGACAAAATGGCAGCTAATTGTAAAAGAAAAGTTAACAACGAAAACCGGACTCTACAATACTGTTTTGTTCAACAACAGATGAACGTTATTTGTCTTCTGTTATCATTCAACAGTTGAAGTGGCAAAGTTTTCTGATATAAATGTCATTATGAGACTAAGCATCAAGATTTCCACAACGTTGTTGGTGACTAACGAACAGCTCGAATTGAATCTCTGAGGCCAACAGAACATTTTCTCAAAGCAGTCTGCAGATTTTAGTGCAGCGTGTGAGATCAGTTACGAGATATTTTGAAGCTTGCAGATGACATGCAGCACCATCCATCACACTGACTTTGTGAAAGTTGACGTATCATAACATTTTTAGAATGAGTCTTAGTATGCAACTTCTTTGTCGTAAATGTAGTCTTAATTGTTATTTGTGTGTTCTTAGATGTGATGTCTATCTTGTGTTGGACGATTTTGATCTTCACTTTTTTGTGTCCCACGACGGTTTCGAGAAGTCAGATTGTGGTCCCTGACTCAAAAAGTTTGTGCACCGCTGATTTAAATTGTTGTTACATTTTATCGTTCCACTCATATCCGTAATTGGAGGTATGCTATATTTGTACTATTTTGCAGGAAGCTGGCAAAATCAATAAATCTTTATCAGTCCTGGGCAATGTGATAATGTCCCTGGTAGATATTGCCCATGGCCGCACACGTCATATACCATACAGAGATTCGAAACTTACATTCCTTCTCAGGGTAAGTGCTGCCAGCTTTTACTTTGAATCAGAGTTAAAATATATTAGCAATCACTACTCTTCTTCATTTGAAACATTTAAACACACCATCCATTTTGGGAGTGGGATATTGAACATTTTCCATTTAGCATCTTAAATAGTTTTAAGGATATATAGAATGTATATATGCTTTCTGTGAATTTCTTCTCTAAAACCAATCCCTTTTTATACTGAATTTGAAAGATTAACCTCAGTCATATTTATTCTAACATTGTTTTATTTAAAAAATATTTATCAAAGCATAAATCTTTAAATTTATTTTATTTTTAATTTATCCTTTTTAAGTATTGTTGGATTCCTAATATAAGAAATATTGTATACTAGTTTTAAATTATTATTGTGGAGGCATTTTGTGTATGTGTATATGTAGGATTCTTTAGGAGGGAATGCACGAACTAGCATTGTGGCTTGTGTTCATCCTGATGCCAGGTGAGTTAGTAATAACTTTGAAATTATTTTTCTGTCAAGTTAAATTACTGTCATTGAAGAATTATATTCATCATGTTCTCTGAACACATATTGTACTTGAAGAATGGTTAATGAAAGTATATTACTTTTAATTAAATGTACTCTGCGACTTGGGAAATTAGATTTTTATTTTATTTATTTATTTTTCTTCAGTTTTCAGATTTGTATATATTTCCATACTTGGCTGTCTTTTGCAGAAAGTGTATGTTTTATTATTTAAAAAATGTAATTTTTTTAATGTTGCAAATACAGTTATTTTTCAAAATGTTAAAAATTTGTTTCCCAAGCCACAAAAACAAACATGTTTAGTTCACGATTACTGCCATTCTTTCAGCTGTATGCAGAAAACAAGATGCAACCTCTTTGGTTGAAATTATTGATATATGGCACCTGCTCATTTACATTTCTTTAGAAAAACTAGCACCTCTTTTTCATCCATCAAAATAAACTCCAGTAAATAAAGTCTATTTTGCTTATGAAACATACTACACTAGAATGTCGATTACCTGCACCTTAGTTATCTTCTGAACTGTTAGTTATCCGAACCATTGCTGCTACTCCCCCACCTATTAAAAATATATATATATATATATATATACAATATCTGCTTTTAGTGCACTAATTATGCTGCTGTATTACTCGTGCTGCTTTACATGCTCATTTCTGATAATTTATTCAAAGATATATGCAATATAGCATAGAAATAATCTTAATTTTTCATTATAGGAGTTAAAAATCAAATTTTGGCTTGAGCAACCGTGGACTCAGGACAGTCATTCATGTCTTTAAAGGGGTCATAGCTTGTTTTACTGTTGTCTGTTATGATTGTGGTAATGTTGAAGGGGGATAGAGCAGTTAGCAGTGCAAGGTTATTGCACACGTTTTCAGTTATTCCTTGTTCCAGTTTTTGTTTTTGCATGTTTCATTGTAAAATACTGTTATTTTCCTTTTTAATCCCAATCCTCCTGCACTATTGTGTTAATAATGGCACCTATAGGCATATAGGCTAAAAGAAAGTTATGGATTTGAATTTGATTGGATCAAGAGTGAGTATGATTAGAAATGGGTGTGGTTTCAAGAGTAATAAAACCATGATAGAAATTCTAGGTGTTCCAGAATTTTGGTATAAGTTCCTCTAATGCAGTGGTCCCCAACCCCCGGTCCGCGGACCGGTACCGGTCCGTGGACCATATGGTACCGGTCCGCGGACCAAATGGTACAGGGCCCCCCAATTTTATTTTTACTCTGGTGTATTTCTTTCGGGTTTGTGCGACTTTCCATGGACGAGATTGAGTCTGAGCATTCATTCTCCCAGTTGGTGCACGATCATCTGTCTTTGCTTTTAAAGAATTCGAGCTCTACTTCCCAACCACACCAACACACTTCGCTTCGGACCACCGACGAACGCACTCCATCCATTGGACCGCCGGGAGGAGAGTCATGTCAAAGCGCCACACCAGACAAACCAGCACTAAGACTCAGCCCTTTTCAGGGCTGGCAAAAATGCCACTACTGCCCACTCCACCAAGTGACATTTTACGCGATTCTGAGTCAGTCACAGAAGATGCGGACGGCCCTTTTTGTTTCACAAACGAGCGCATAGCCCAGCTGAGACAGATACGGCAAAAGAGGCTTGAAGAGGTGCAAAGTACAAAGGAGAGGACTGGACAAAATACTGCTGTGTAATCAGCAAACCAACCGAAAGTAGGGGCATACGAAAAGTTACCCCCTTCACCTTCACACTAGAAACTAAAAACGTTGAACTAAAAAATGCGTTCACTAATTTGCTGTTGACCCTTTTCCACACAAAAACAGAAGATGAACTTACACTAGACAACAAGCCATCTTAACCGCAATTGGTCTCCATAAGATTTTAAACAAGCACCTGACAAGGCAACACAAAAAAAAAACTACATCAACAGACTGTGAAACACAGACAGACATCTTCTGGAAAATAACGCCGACAACAAAAGCACGCTCTTTACAAACGGAAAAGGAGAAAACAACGCGAAAACCCACACAGGAAGACGGCACAACTCAAACAGTCAAAGGAAAAAGCCACGTTTCCACCCAAACTCTACAAGCCACTACAAGAGAAAGTGGAATAAACACCAACATCATCTGGAAAATTCCACCTACGGCCAAAGTGAATTCAACTCAAACACAAAACAAGAAATCAGCCAGGCATTCTCGCAAACTCCAAAAAACCACAACAGATAATAAGGAAACTCAAACTACAAGCTCTATCAGCAAAGAAAAAGAAATTAAAACAACTACCACTGAAAATAAGAAGAAACGCCAAAAAATCTCCAGCACACAAACGGTACATATCAAAACGCAAGAAAGAAAAATACAAACAGAAAAAGAAGTGAAGACAACTGACGCAAAGACCGAAACAGAAGTCGACAACGCTCCAACTACACCATAAGAAATAACAACAACGACTAAACCAACTGCCCCAATCCACAGCCAGAGTCACCACCAGGGACTGCAACAAAGACAACCACAACAGACACACGAGGAAACACTACAGAACGGAGCCCCAAATCAAAAAGAAGGCGCCCGCCACAACACATCAGACGACAACAACAGTATCATCTACTACAGCCACAACAACAGAATCCACAACAACAACGGCAGCGCTGCGACAACAACCACCGCCGACAACAACAACAACAACGGTGGCAGCACAGGGAGCAACATCACATGCAGTGGGGATATTATAACCACCCCATTGCGGATCTAATTCAACTAATGCTTGCCGCCAACACCCACCTACATACAATCCAACGGCTACCGGGGACATCAACAACAACAGTGCCAACGACAACAACAACACCACTGGTGAACATTACAGGGTGGGGAGTGAACATCCTGGGCGCACATACACACTAAGTACAGACGATGTGGTATTATCCTGGGCTCTGTAAACCCCCTCACCTGCCAATACAACAACGGCCACCACAGCACTTAAGTCCGTATTGCCATTTCCGAATCCTATTTGTGTGAAGCGGAGTTTTCTGCAGTGACAGCAACCAAAACAAAACAACGGATGGACATAAGCAACTCACTTCGGGTGTAATTGTCTCCTATTACCCCCAGATGGAACCGTCTCGTTGCAAAGAAACAAGCTCAGGGTTCTCTTTGATTTAGCGTTCTAGTGAGTTAAAATGTTAAATCACTTTATATTCATTTTTTGGTGTAACTGTATTTTAATTTGAAGGCACGTTTAAATACAATTAAAGTAAAATTATTAAATCAAAACAATCTAAAATATAAACAATCAACGTCCCCCCCCCACATCATCGGGCCGCGATTATCAAGCATTGACCGGTCCGCGGCAAAATTATCAAGCGTTGACCGGTCCGCGGCGATGAAAAGGTTGGGGACCACTGCTCTAATGTACCACTAAAATTGTTGCATGGTCAAAGCTATAACTGCAGTTTAAATTCAACATTTTGTTAGTAAGTTTTTAAAAGAGAAAAATTATATTTGCATGCATAATATTTTCAAAGTTTTTCTAGATGAAAAATAAACTAATTTCAGAATTTTATCTTGCAGATTAAATTTTTATAATTTAAATAAATAAATTTTATATATTATTTTTTATTATTCTCCTAAAAAGTAATAAAATAAAAAACTAAATAAGGTATTTTAAAACTAATACATTATAACACTTAAGAAAATCTTATATGACGAATTTGAAGACTGGGTGGGTGGATAGGTAGTTTGGGGTTTGGGTTGGTTTTTTTTTGCATATAGTTATCTGGCCTTTAAAAACTTTTTTTAAGCTGCTTTACTTTTTGCAGTGAAGCTTAATGATATTTTAGTATAAGCAATAACTAATGAAGATTTTATGGAATATCATTGGGAAATTACAACTGTCAATCATCATTATCTTAGTATCTTCTTATCATCAGTATTCATGAGGCAATAAGTATGTAATAAATTTATTATATTTATTTTTTCCATTATTATCTTGGTAAAATTCCCATGATATTGCAGACAGTTTTAATATTGAAATAATGCACTTGACCTTTTTAGTTGACTTTCATGGATTAAATCAGTTTTTAAATGTATTTTTTTGTAATTTTTTTTTTTTAAATAAAAATTATTATTTTGAATTATATACAGGTGCTTTGGAGAGACACTTTCAACACTGAGTTTTGCTAAGAGAGCCAAAATGATTAAAAACAAGGTAAAGTATATATTTTTAGAATATGTTTTCTTTTTCTCTCTTTTTTTTTTAATGGAGAAATTTTTTTTCCCTATTCTCTTTTTTTAATGAAGAAAACAAACATATAAACAGATTAAAGATGAGTTGATATTTCTTTTGAAAAGATAGGTTTAAGCTTACAAAAAAATCTCTTGAAAGATGACCCACAAATAAAATGTGCTGATATTTTGTAAAAAGTGGTAATTTAATACATAATAGATTTATCTGTCTATTCCTTGGAGGATACATGAAACAGAAGATAATTGGTATAGAACCTGAATACTGAATTCTTGTCACCTTATTGACCAAAAGACTAGCAATGGCACGTTTCTTCCAATTCCTAATTGACTAATAGGGTAGCAATGATATGATTCCTTCTGTTTTCTGATTGACCAATAGAGTAGCAATGATATGATTCCTTCTCTTATCTGATTGACCAATAGAGTAACAATAAGATTTTTTCTGTTATCTGATTGTCTGATATGATTCTTTTTTCTGATTGACTGATAGGATAGTGATACTGTGCTTCCATTTGTTATCTCTGATTGACTGATAAGGTAGCAATTATATGATTCCTTCTGTTGTCTGATTGACTGATAGGATAGCAATTATCTGATTCCTTCTGTTTGATTGACTGATAGGGTAGCAATTATATGATTCCTTCTATTTGATTAACTGATAAGGTAGCAATTATATGATTCCTTCTGTTGTCTGATTGACTGATAGGGTAGCAATTATATGATTCTTTCTGTTTGATTGACTGATAGGGTAGCAATTATGATTCCTTCTGTTGTCTGATTGACTGATAGGGTAGCAATGATATGATTCCTTCTGTTGTCTGATTGACTGATAAGGTAGCAATTATATGATTCCTTCTGTTGTCTGATTGACTGGTAAGGTAGCAATTATATGATTCCTTCTGTTGTCTGATTGACTGATAGGGTAGCGCGATAATATGAATCCTGTTATCTGGCAACTGATAGGCTAGTTATAACAATTCTTTCTGTCATGTGATTGATGCATATTAAGGAATATTTGTGCACACTGTTTTAGATTGAGTGAAAATGATGGTAATAAAAAAAAATGTAGATATGCTCATGCAGTCATGATCTGTATCATTCAATGTTCTGGGTAAAATTTTAACCAAAGAAGTGAAAGACAGCTTATCTTCCATAATATCTTGATGTTTGCTAAATTTTGACTACCATTTTTCAGGAGAATGGCTAGAAAAATTTCTGTCTACTAAAACTTTTACTAGCTAATAGCTACTAAATTGAAAAATCTAATTTGTCCATAAGGCATTTTTAATATTCATGGCTGTCTCTAAAGCATTTTTAATACTTTTACTTTCATATTGTTAAATAAGATACTGAATTCTGTTCATCATGTCCTTGTTGCCTTGTTTTAATTTGAGATGATTTTTTTTTTGTGTGTTTTTTTGTTTTTGACACCAGGCTGTAATTAATGAGGACACACAAGGCAATATAGCCCATCTTCAGGCTGAGATACGCCGTCTTCGTGAAATGCTGATGCAAGTGCAGTCTGGTAGCATAATACCAGCCCTCACCCTTTCTGATGGTATTCTGTTTTTTAGTTCATTAGCTTAAACAATTTACTAAGAATCCACTGGCTTTGTCTGTCTGTTATTGCATTTACATTAACCTCTTAACTCTTAAAGTAGCATAATTTATTTTAAAATATTTTCAATTTTAACGACAATTGATTCAAATAATTATAATTTTTCTAATTTCTCCTCTCTCACTAAGATAATTTTATTTTTGATATTCTGAATTAATTCTCTTACCTATCCATATCTATGTTGTAAATAAGCAATAAAATCTGACACTATGTACTTTTTATTGGCTAACTATTTTTTGTCTTTTGTTCGCTTTCCTGCTGAAGACATTTATAATGTATGTTGTTTTTTTTAAAATCCTGAATTACCACAATGCAGCTGTACTCTTGCTAAAAATGAGGCCTTGCAGCCATATGTTTTGAACTAATAAGACATTGGTTTGAGTGGTTTTAAATTTTCAACTAAGAAGATAGAGGTTTGAGTGTTTTGTCATTTTGGACTAATAAGACTGGTTTGAGAGTTTTGTGATTTTGGACTAATTAGACATTGCCTTGAGTGTTTTGTAATTTTTAACTAATAAGATAGAGGTTTGAGTGTTTTGTAATTTGTAAGTAATAAGAGATTTGAGTTTTTGTGATTTTTGGACAGATCTCTTTATTTGGTTTATTTTTGTCAGTTAAAATCATGTAAAACTCAGGTTATTTTAATTTTTTTATTACTATCCTTAGATCCAAATAGCATGATGTCCAGCCATCCTTCCTTGACTGCAGAGGCCTCGGATTGGAAGCAGAAATTTATGGAAGCTATGCTCTTCAGGGAAAAGTGTGAAGAAGAAAAAGAAGTGAGTGGCAAAAGATTGTTAAGAGGTGATAGATTAAAACTATAGTTTCAGTTATGTGTGAGACTCTAGGGTTTTTGCTTACAATTTAATAAACATTCCTGATTGGTTTTGTTAAAGGCAGAGCTGGGAATTTTCCATATTTGTGGTTTTCCATAAATTTCTTTTGTCATTTTTGCAGAAAATAAAATGGTGAAGAATATTGTGAAACTGTGTTGAGTCAGCACTGCTAAAACTAGCAGTTGATCATAATTGCATTTAGTTTGAATTCTCATTTGGTACTGTCTGCATACAATGTCTTTGGTATCATTGAAGTCAACACAAAATAAGTGTTATTAGACCCAAATATCCATTTTTCTTTTTCTCAACAGTGAAACCATCACAAAAGAGAGCAAGGTTTTGTCTAATCATGAGTACCTTATTTCTTTTGGGCATGGAAACACCCAGCCCATTATTACATATATACTTTTGTTCAAATAAACTCAGGCAAGATTAAGTTCATGCATAAACCTTCTAGATTACCTTGGTTACTGGTTATCTTGGAATTTTAATGACAGATTCACCAATCCAATAAATAGCAAAAACTTAACCCAGACCAGTTTAACTTTGGTGTTTCACTAAGTTCACTGGGACCTGTTCTTTTCATCCTCTACATCAGTGGTCCCAACCTTTTTTGTGGCCGAGCACATTCAAAGTTCTAGAACAAAGTGGTGGGTGCCGGCAATATTCCAAAGCTTATTTTACATTGGACATAGTGTGCAACACATCATAATAAAAGAATCTCCATCATTAATGATTTAATTTTAATGTATTAGGTTTACATTAAATTATTTGGAAATTACTTTTTCAGTGTTACTGTGTGAATGAATATGCTCTTTTTTTTTTCTTTTTTTTTTAAAGGCTACCTGAAAGATAAATAGATTTTATAGATTAGATTAATAGATTAATTAGATTAATTAATTAATAATTAAATAGATTAATACCATTAACATTGTGCATCTTATTTAATTTTTTAAGAGTACAATATTGTTGAAGTAGCTATTGAAATATATTACTATTCTTACTGTAACCTAGAAGCCAGTTACAATTAATTAAAATTATTCTTTGTATTATTACTTGTATCTAGATTTTTTTAAAGCAAGCATACAAAAAAGAAAAAATTAAACAAGCACTCATCAGCACTGAATGGAAAAAAGGTATTAATTCACCTACGTTTAGTATATCAGTTTGATTTTTGGTACTGCGTTTCATCAGCCTGTTTTTAGCAGTTGAAGAGTAAAATGATATTCCCGTTTATAAGCAATCATCACGATGGGCATCTGTAAGACAAATCTATGTTTTGACTTTATTATTTATGTTTATCATTGAAAACTGAGCTTTATATAATCAATGAAATCAAATTATAATTTAGTTTTGTATGCTACTTTTTTTTTTTTTTTTTTAAAGCAGGAAACCCTGTTTGGTCAACCAATAACTGTGTGCAACAAGTGATAATTATTTTTAAACTGTTTGGTCAACCAGTTTAAAAATAATTATCACTTGTTGCACACAGTTATTACAATATAATTTTGAAGGTCCAAAATCTCTAGTTTTACTTCTTCTCTTACTTGAATGAGGCGCACATCGATGTAGACATTTTGTTACCTCTAGTTGGCAAAAAAGGGATTCACAAGTTAGGCTCATTGATAATGAACTTTTGAATTCTTTTTTCAAATTGCTCTAGAAGTTTTTGAATTTGGATAACAATTGGTAAAGGGTTAAAATCACTCTCATGCCATTCTCTTTATACTTTGGGAACCTACAAGAGACTTTGTCTTCATTTGTGGCATCAATCATCAGTTTTGCTTTGAATGATTTTACAGAATCTATAAAGAGTGATGAGAGGTTGGATGGAACAGCCTACATCAGCACTATTTTTCACACTTTGTTTAGGGAGCACATAAATACCTCGGTGGACACCATGGCAACTGTGGGGACAGGGTAGGGGACTACTGCTCTACATACATCCTTTACATCTTCTACATACATCCAAGGAATAACAGCTAAAGTAGGGAAGCAAAATCAATACATGTTGGAAGCCTTTGTTGTAAAAATTAGTGATTTAGATAGCTCGCATTTGATTGGATTGCGTTTGTCCCACTGTCATGAATACATTAACGGATTATCACCATACCTCAGTTGAAAGGGTATGGAAAGACCTTTCATTCAAGCCAAGTAATAGTGTACTGTTGACCATTTTTAACGACGAAAATTGCAGATTTCTTGCCGAAGTTTGCTTTAAAACTAATTTTTAAAATGTGTACAGTAAAAATCCACACCAAACTTGTGCAGGAACTCGATGTCAGTAATATGACCATTAAATAAAATTGTTCCGCATGTCACAGCACGACACACACCTTGACTCTGGTGAGAGTTGAATGAAACAGAGACCAGAGAGTGAACTTGTTTACAATACAACATTTATCATCCTTCCCTGGTCAGGCGTTTCTGTAGACATCAGTTCTAAAAATAAACATGGGCCACAGCTTGAGCTGCAACCAGCAGTAATGAAGTGGAACAAAACTGTGACAATTCAATTAGGCTGGGTCCTATAATAAATAATTGGGGGGGGGGGTCGTTAGGCTGGACTGGAATACTAGCTAGGCTGTATCTGGCCTAAAGGCCGGACTTTGCCGGACATCCTTTTCATCCTCTACATACATCCTTTTCATCATCTACATACATCCTTTTCATCCTCTGCATAAATCCTTTTCATCTTTTTCTTAGCCGAAAAAGTGTCTGCTTTGTATTTTATTCACAACAAACTATAAAAATAACTTTAAACTGTTTTCTAAATTGTAGATATGTGTGTATGTGTAATTACATATAAAATGTGCTTACATTCAAAAAAAGAAAAAATAAAGCAAATTGCAGTGCTACAGGTTTTACTGCTTTCAAAATATTTACAAAATTCTATAAACATTGTTATATAATAATTGTATGCAAAAATTAAAACAGACAGCATAAAAGTATTTCAGATTTATTTTTATATATTCCTCTTTCTTTTATTACCTGAATCATGTCTGTAAGATATATAGTTCCAAAGATATGACATTTTACAAGTTGTTTTTTTTATCTTTAGTTTGAAAGTG
This sequence comes from Sinotaia quadrata, assembly GCA_028829895.1. Classification (NCBI taxonomy): domain Eukaryota; kingdom Metazoa; phylum Mollusca; class Gastropoda; order Architaenioglossa; family Viviparidae; genus Sinotaia; species Sinotaia quadrata. Next base: position 114,790,589 of record CM054181.1, on the reverse strand, counting down.
TTCAATTTATTTTGGTGATATTTGAGACATTTTAAAGTGCTTAGATGTTTGTTTGGTTTTTTTATTAACAGTTATTTGCACTCAACAGTCACATTATTATTATTATTATCTAGATTCCGTTTAAGGAATTTGTCATTTGTACAACAAAAAAATATATATTTTAAGAAAATTTTGTTGTACTTAATTAATTTAATTGGTATTAATTATGCTTTTAACTAGTTTATGAATGTTCTGAGCAGGTGCTACGTCAAATGATAGTCAGTATTCAAGAAGAGGGAAAAAAGAAGGATAAAATGTTGCAATCATCACGGCTCATAATCCGCCTGCGAGAAAGTCGTATAACTGCACTAGAAAGCAGCATTAAGACATCTAAGAAAGAACTGCCACTTGATCCAGTAAATGTAAACTGTTTTTACAACAAATATTTTATAATAATAGACATGAATTTTTTATCATATTTCTTTCATACAGTGCAATGTCAAATAAATTGATTTATCTGTTTTAAAATATACATGTGTTTATTAATATTACTTAATGTCATCAAACTGAATTGCCTGCAGGCAACTTAAAGCTTGAAAGATCAACTAAGCTAATCTTAAATCTAACCTTAGACTAATCTATAGTCTAAACGAAAGGTTATCTCGATTTATTTCTACAATTTTTTTCTTTGGCAAACTAAGTATTTTGTTGAGTTGAATGGTTAACCTCTCACATTCCCCAAGCAGATTGAGCCACCCCCCAAATTATATCTGTGACTGACATTTATGAATGAAAGAAATGAGCGATGGGAGGAAATGAGGTAGGTAACCTGATGCTTTGAAATTGAGGATTCATTTACCATAATTATTTTCTCTTCAGCACATGCAAAAAATTTTCTTTCTTTTTTTAAAAAATTTTCAGAACAAGCTGCAAGAGGATATTGCTACCTTAAAGCAGCAGTTTGACCAGTACCCACAGATATCACACTTGGATAATGAGTTACACAACTTGCGTGCACAATTAGCTGATGCACGCATTCGACTTAATAGCACCACTGCTCCTCTTTTGGACTCAAATCGTCTCGCTCAGTTAGAGCAGTCTTTGCATGATCTGCAAATTGCAAGTAAGCGTGGTAAGTACTGAAAAGAAGAAAACAAGAGTAAATTTTAGTTCATGAAAATATGTATCCGATGGCTGTTTTAAAACAGATTCTTCAGTCTGTTGTTAAAAAGCTGTCAGATGAAGTTTTTGGTTTAAGATGAATATGAGAGAGAAAGTAAATAGCATAGAGTATGTGACCACCAATGTTCCCTCTAAGGTGCGCGGCCTTTCAGCTCATTAGAAATGCCTCACAGCAGTTTGAAAATTTCGCACACAAGTTTTGGTAGCAAGCTGAAACAACCGCCAGTTCCGCACACACAGGATAAAGTTCTACGCACACGGAAAATATTAGAGGGAACATTGGTGACCACATATATGCCCAATTTTTCTCATGCATTTTCAACCATTTTTCAAGCAGAATGTCGCAAATAAACTTCCAATTTATGACCTCTTTTCATATTTATGACTGTTATTTTTATATATGCACTTTTTTCTTCATTTACTGATTCTGATTTATTTTTTTTAGTTAATAAACATTTATAAAGACATATTTTAGTGTTTGGTTTGGTTTCCTGTTTCTGGTCTTAAGGGACTGCAATTTTCTTGGGTTTCTAATGGCAGTTCTCACTGAACCATTTAGGTCATAGGTGCTAGGTGGGTGCCCATAAATTTTTGGGAGAAAGATAGAAAAATATTTGATTTAATTTCTCTTATCATGAATTGGAAACAGTCGGCAGACTATTAAAATGAGTTTTAAGCTTATTTAACTTTATTGTTTATAAGAACATCTGCCTAAATACATCTAACTCACACTTCTTATTTCTTGATTGGGAATAACCAAATCCAATTTTCAGCTTATCTCTTTTGAAATATATTTCAATATCTGAATGATTGAAATAGATTATAGGACATTCTTATTTATAAGGTAATTACTGTGTATGTTGTTGCTTGGCAGATATTTGTTGGATTTTTTTTTTTTAATATTCAGACAGCAGTGTTTTGAGTCCAGCATCTGGAGAGAGAATATCTACAGTATCTGTCCAGAAACTAAGAGAAAAATTGGAAGCATTAGAAAATGAAAATCATCAAGTAAGCCATTTTTGTTTTGATATTTATAGATTGTTTTGCAGTAATAGTTGAATTTTAAAAGACTGTTTTGATTAAAACAACAAAATCCATTGATTTTTAAATCTTAATTTTATACCCACAAGATACACCTGGGCTCATGTTTAAAGGTAGAAACTGAATGAGTTGAATTTTCAGTATATATTATTGGATCTTTTATTCAGAATGACAGAAATCTGCCTGAAAACGTATATAAAACTATAGAAAAATGGAAATTGATTTGTAAAATGCAGAACATTTATGAGTAAATTCATTAGATTTTACAATGAATTGTGAAAGCTTGAACATTGTGAACAATATACATATTTAATACTCAGCAGTTGTATAAATGCACAATGTAGTATTTGAAGATTCTCCTTGTATTCAGAGTTTATATATAATAGTCTTACTATTATGCAATGCAGTATTTAAACATTCTCCTTGTATTCAGAGTTTACATATAATAGTCTTACTATTATGCAAAGCAGTATTTAAACATTCTCCTTGTATTCAGAGTTTACATATAATAGTCTTACTATTATGCAAAGCAGTATTTAAACATTCTCCTTGTATTCAGAGTTTACATATAATAGCCATACTATTATGCAATGCAGTATTTGAAATATTCTCCTTGTATTTAGAGTTAAATGGTCTCCAATCGTGAGTTGTCTTGGTATGAGGTCTTTTAGTGCAGTGCTTTTCCTTGGACTTGAACATGATTGAACTTCACAGGATAATTATATGTGGTAATTAAAGCAAATCTGGCTAGTTTATTAACTAAAATAATATAGTCACTGAGTCACTGTCTGACTTCATATTCTTTGTAATTTTGTGTAAATAATTTTTGTATTTGGTGATTATTTGACATATATATTAGAATGAATATTGCACTTTGATAAGATATGTTTACCATTCAGTAAAAATTATACTAAAATAATACCAGCATTGGCATTGACAATATTAAAGTCTTTTTCTAAATTGTGTGAATGGACAGTATTATAGCCTCTTTCAAAATTATATGCATTGACAATATTATAGCCTCTTTCTAAATTGCGCATTGACAATATTGTGGCCTCTTTCTAAATTGTGTGCATTGACAGTATTATAGCCTTTCTAATTGGCATCTTTAAAGATAACAAGATTACCTTCCTATGGCTTAATGGATTGTTATTAAGATTAACCTGTAATTCTGCAAGTATAGATAAAATTTGATTCTATGTTAAAGTAGACACACATGCATTGACTTCAAGAGAAAGGAAAAATATAATTTATATCAATAATTTTTCCTTTTCAAAAATAAAAAATAACAGTTGAAAAAGGAACTAGTAGAGGAAAGGCAGGCATGGGAAACAAAAGAAGGCGGACTGCATGCAGAGCTGACGGCAGCTAATAAAATGGTGAAGGAACTAGAATGTATTCTGGAGGCTAACAATCTCAAACACCGCATTGAGCGGGATGCTTTGACTAACCACCACTGCCACACTCTTAAGGTACTTAAGAGAGATCTCTTAATAGAGATCATACTTTTTCCAGTATGATATTTATTTTTCTCAGATTGTGAGTTTTAACATTTTCATCAGCATGATTTATTTTCAAAGTAAAAAAGCAGATGGAAAAAAAATAAATGAATTTAAATTTTTGTTCTTTTGGTAAGGGAGGAAAAATTGAGTTTTATGTCCCAATAGCATGATTTTAATTAAAAACAAATTCTCTTTTCACAAAACTCTATTTGTCCTGTTAAAGGTTTAAAATTTGTTTTTAAAAGATCTGATATAAGCTATTCATGTAATTATTTTTCAAAGAAACAATCTTATTCTACAAACAAAATCAAATATGTAAATAAAAGTTTAATCACAAATTATTTTTAAACATTTACATTTTCTTGTCAGCTTTCTTGTTATCTTTTGACTACTTTGAAGTAAAAAATTTCTACTCAGCAATCAGTGTTGGTTATGGTTTATTGACTTCATGCTAAGACTTTGGCAAGTTGGCACAATGACATTTCTTATGTTCACTTGATAAAAATTCATACATTAATGTTTAGTATTGAATTTTATGTATGCAGGTAATAACTACACCAAAACGAACTGCTTATGATCTGAGGAATCGTACAGTGTTGGTTGACCCAGACAGAGGTGTATCAGATGCTCAAGACACCAGTATTGAGATGGAAGAAAACATTTGCAATGAACCACTCCCTATGTCCATGATCAACAATGCACATGAATTACTGACTGATGAAATAAAGATGTTGCAGGTTAGCATTAGAATGTGCAACTGTTCAGGACAAAATACCAAAAGTCAGTTTGAATCAGTGCTTATTCTTATGTACTGTTGTGTGTGTGACTTTGTTCTGGACAAATTGTGTGACTTTGTTCTGGACAAAATACCAAATGTCCATTTGAATTAGTGCTTAATCTTATGTACTGTTATGTGTGTGACTTTGTTCTGGACAAAATACCAAGTGTCCATTTGAATTAGTGCTTAATCTTATGTACCATTCTGTATGTATAAGACTTATGGGGAAAATATCCATACACTAGTTTGGATCGGTATTTATTTTTATGTACTTTTGCTTGTGTGTGACTATTTTGGATAAAATTCAGTTTGATTTAGTGCTTATTCTTATTTATCATTGTATGTGTGTGTGTGACTATTCTGGACAAAATACCCATATGCTAATTTGAATCAGTGCTTATTTTTATATACCATTGTTTGTGTGTGACTCTTCTGGACAAAATATTATGTGTTAGTTTGAATCAGTTCTTATTTGAAAGTACCATTGTGTGTGTGCTTTGCATACTCATATATGTGAGGGAGCTTCCCCTTTCTTCATCAGTAGTGTATCATTGGTTTTGACATGGAGGGGATAGAATTCAGGTGTGGAAAATGATCTACATTACCAAATCTTATGTTGATTTTCCTATTCCAGGGATAAAAAAATTATTTAAAAAATTCATAATATTTTTTCATCCACATATAGTTCTTATATGGGATAAGTTCTTTCTGTTTGGCCATCTTACTAACACTCACCTGATCATGCAGTGATTTGTGCTAAATGCGAAACATTTTTTGAATATGACGGAGTTTAACGAAATACAAGGGAAATAGTAGGTCATGGTATTCAGAAAGGATACATTTCAGATAATTGACAGTATGGCTGAAGATTCAAGGAATCCATAGTGATGGAAATGGTTATACAAAATAATAATAAATATAATATATATTGTGAGAGATTGAAATTTATTTTCTAACTTCGTGCATTGTTTTTCACCCACCTAAGGTAAAAATTAAATTGAAATGTTTACTCTGAGCATTGAAAAGGAAAGGCGTAGCAAATATTAGTGCTGAGAGACAACATATAATTTGTTTTTAGAATTTATACCTGTATTAGTAATATATTAATAACCGAATTACTTATCAAAAGTTCATGACATTCTTTGATGCAGTACATTTATATTTTTATTATGCTGTATAGATTCTATCTCAATTTTTTTTAAAATGCAAACTAAACAATCATAAAAATACCGATAAGATATATACTGGGCTTCTGACGGCTTCAGAATCACATATTACTAGAATTTGACAGAGAAAACTGTTTGAGCATTATAAGCAAAAAATTAATTCTACATTTATATTTGTAAATGTATGAAATAAAAGTATTAGTATTTATACAGGGGCTGCATAAAAAATCAGATTTTTGTTTTTTGTTTTTGTTAATGGAATTCCATTTATTTTGCTGATTTATAATATTTTCTATAAGTGATTTATAATTTTGGTCTTGAAAAGTAATTTCAATGAATAATGAAGAGAATTAAAATAACCAATAATGATAACATTAAAATTCTCCATATCAAGACCATATCTTATACATTTGAATCAGGCTTCCTAATGGGATGTTATAATTTCATCTCCCTGCAGAGGGTAGCACATACACTTCCCTTCTCTTTTCATATTGCTAGCAGAGTGCTAATGGTTATTGTGCTTTTTATTGTTTATATTAAATATGCTCTTACTACTGGAAAATGTTGAGACCATTTGTTTAGTTTGAATTAAATGGAAAATTGAATTATCTGACTATACACTAGACTCTTGCATAATTCCAGGCTTGCTTGGTGTAAATTTCTCATTTTCTCCTGCCTATCATAGGTATTAGTATTCGCACAATGGCCACAGCCTTGGCAGACTGAATGAATTATAAAGTATCCATGTTGTGACTCCACATAATGGCCATCATTTTATATGGTTATTATGCTGGGGTCCACTGCATATCTGATATTTTGTGTATGCATGAGTATGAAAGTATCCTACACATATTTTTTTCAAACTATTTCTATTTGACTGACACATCTGTATGTTTGTATCAGGAAACCAACAGTTCTTTGCAGGAGAGAATCAATGAGTATGAAGCAGACCTTCTTCGTGTTCGTCAGCAAGTTGATCAGCTGGAACTAAAGAATGCTAGTCTCAATGAGGTGGGTGTCTTAAGAAATCTTAAGACAGTTAATTTTATACTGTGTGTTATTAGTAAGTTACTTTCCTGGCTTCAGGGTCCAAGTACCATCTTTTCACATCCTTCAGTTTACATATTTTTCTTTTATTGCATTTCTGTGTCAATTTTTTAAATCTGTTGTATACATGGATCACTTGCAGCTATGATCATGCCAGACTGGAGCTATTATCCTGAAATAATTATTGGCAAGTTAACCAATGCTGAGATAAGTGGGTTCGACTGTACTTCTGTTTTTATTCAATCATCATTATGCTTCTCTTATGCACTGATATAAACAGCTTTATGATAATAATTCTTTCCAGAATATTTAATTGTTAGTGATTGGTCTCCTGTGTTTAATCTGTTTTTATTTACCAACAGTTGCTGGTTAAAGAGCGCGCTGAGAGTGCTCACAGTTTAACTAAGCAGGAGGAAAGTTTGCGAGAGACTAGGTCTAAAGTGGAATCTATGACTACAGATCTCACTTGTAAGTGTTGTATGTATGATGGAGAGCTTATTGTAGGATTAATTATCGTTCATAAGTAAGCTATTAATCTCAGTAATGTATAACTCGCATGGTGATGTTTGTTAGAACTAAAGTCTTGGTATTGGAAGGATGATATGCATTGCTAAGTGGTGATTTTGTTCCCCTATTAGAGTAGTTCTTATGTACTTTTTATAGTTTGGTTTTCTTGCATTTCTATGGCAGCTACATTGATGCCCACTGATAATCATCCTGACAGTGTATCACTATGAGTGCTACTTTTTTAAATAATAGGATAGTAATAAATCCATGGGATTTGTAAATCAGGCTGGCTGTCAGTAAACATTTATTGCTCTATATGATTGTAGTTTTCTATAGAATATATACTTTTATCTGTAACATTCTGGAATGGCAATTGGCCAGCCCATGTGTTGCTGCAGTGGGCTCCAACTTTTTGTAGCCAAGAGCACATTCAAGTTTTCAGAAGAGTGTGGCAGGTGCCAACAATTTTTCTAAGTTTATTTTGTACTGGAAATTAAATAATGTGCACATCATATTTAGTAATAATAATCAAAAACTTTAAAGGGTTAATTTATCATAAAATGTTTTTATTCAATTAATCCGCAATTGCTCTTTCACTATTACTATGTGAACTTGTCTTTATATACCTGCCTAGAAGATAAATTAAGTAGCTATTACAAAATAAATATTACAAACAGTTTTCATCTTATTTATTTTTTAAAAGCTTAATATTGTTAAACTAATGGTTGAAATATATGTATTATACTTTAACAAAGTATTCTATACTTTACCAGGCCTAAAAATGTAATACCTGGAATAGTGACTTTTTCCCTTGATAATAGTTAATTGTTCTTAAGCCCTTGTTCTATTATTTATTTGTTTTGTTTTACTCTTATGCTCCAAGTGCCCCTATTTTCAGAATTACTTACCTTTGGATGTAAAAAGTCTATCTGTTGCATTAAAACTAAATTTAAATAAAATTAAAACTAAATAAATAATAGAATAAAACAAATAAAATAATGCAATGACAAGGGTAGACATTCATATCTTTTTGGTATCAGTGATTTTAAGATCCATTATTTAGAATTTACACCTATTATGTGAAATTTGAATGTTTTTAATGTATTCTGTACTTAATGTTTTTTCATCTGTTGATTTTGGTTAGGTTTGTTTATGTGACTGTTGACTAATATTAATATTTTGATTGACACAAATAGATGAAAAACATATACTTTTCTTATAGCCATTTATAAAACTATCATAAAGTTTACAATATTTTTTTTCAGATGCACATGAAGAAATACAAGATTTAAAGATTCTTTTACAGGCTTCGGATAGAGAGCTTAAAGGGGAACGTGACAAAAACAGATCCTGTATTTCAACCAGTGATCAAAAAATAAATGTTTTGGAAACTAAGGTATGACTGCCCAAAGTTGTGTACACTATAGAAAGTATTTTGTAGCTGGTAGAAAAAAGTATTGTATAGTTTCTGTTGTTTTCAGAGGTAATTTCTAATCCTTGATCCATTTAAAGTGTATTTTTATCCATTCAGTAAGAAAATATGCAGAATATATAAGAAATAAAAAATATCTTTTTTATTCTTTGTGAAACGCTAATAGTTTTCATCTGTTAAATATCAGTTGTTTAAATATCAATAGCTGAAAGAAAATAAATAATTTATTAATGCCTGTTTTATGCAGTTACTGCAGGTCGAATCATTAATGGAGACAGTGACAAAACAGCTTGAAAATGAGATAAAAGACAAAGAAATTCTGCAGGATTCCCTGGACACGTTACGCATTGAGATGGCATTCTTAGAAGAGAGGGGGCAGGAAATGGAGACTGCAGTAAAAAATGAGACTCAAGCACATCAGACCACAGCTGCTAAACTGCAGGTAAGAAACCATGAAACACCATTTAAATTAGAGACTTAGCACATCAAACCACTGCAGGTAAGAAATATGAGACATATAAATTAGGACTTGGGCTGTTTTAAGTAAAAATGACATCATTTAAATTTGATTCAAATACATTATAATTCTGCAGGCTATAGCTTCTGTATCTTGCTTCCTTATTAATTCTATAAATAATTTTCTTTACCTATTACTGTTCTAAATGTATGAAGTTTGTCCAAAGAATTTTGCAACATCATTTTTTTGTTGTTGTTGCTGTTGATCTGAAAAAATAAGAAAAGAAAAAGTTAGTCTTCAAGGAACCCAATATGCACACCTTTGAAAATCCTAAGGCATCGCCAATATTGTTCATACCTCCCTTGGATATTGAGAGTTCGATTTCACATTTTCTGGTTGTAATCTATCAATTCTCTCTGATCACTTCATCAGCACAGACAGGCACTACTGGAGTGACTACTGCTGTTGGTCGGCCACAATGAGGCATGAAACTGAGCTTCACTTGGCGTTTTTTCAGAACCCGCAATTTGTGAAACCCATTTTCTGATAATGCCTTTATTAAAAACAGAATTATCCTTAAATTTTTTAACCAACTGTGAATTTTCATTATGATTACTTTATGGCACATGAAATTCATTAACAGCCTGATTTAAGTGCATACCATCTGATGATGTCATTTTGAGGGCCAGCTGTGCATGTACTAGGAAAGGGATTGCACCATGGCACTGCAGTAGCAAGCAGAACATTTCAAAAATCACAGAATAAGTTACAGATATTTCTTGTTAATTTTGACTGCAGTGATGAAAGTGTTGCAAATTTTTTTGCAGCAACCCTTGTAATATACTATAAAATTTAATTATCTGATCTTGAGGGGGAGCAGATTGTGTGTTATCTGATTTTATAAAAGCATTAAAAAAATAAATAAATACCATAGAAATGGAGGTTGGATAATTAAATAAAAGAAATTATATTTGTATTTCTGTTATTAAATGTGCAGGAGACAGAAAGAAGATTAATATCCCAGCAAGAAGAAAAAAATCATCTGGTAGAACGCAGCCAGCAGTTAGGTGAACAACAGGTATGATAACCTTGCTCTGTTATTTTCAGTAGGAAGTTCATTTATAATTAGTTTTGGTGTGTACTCTAAAAGAAGACAGCTTATAACTGCTTATGTGTACTATAATATTTAATGTAGATCAGAATAATGTATATAAAATCTGGTTTTCCACTCTACAGCCACATATGATGAGATCTTCCCATTTTCTGTGGCTGTAGCATACAAGCCCAAATCAAGAAGTCCGCATGCCCTTTAGAAGTTAATTCAGAGTTAACCCAGTATTATCCCAAGAGGGACGTTCCCTTCATGCTAACTTTTGCATGGTACAGGAAAGTTTCTGGCTGTTATTTTTTTAATTTCTTGGTTGATGGTTTTTACCTACATTTTGTTGGTTGTTGTCACATAACTATCCTGTTGTCCTCATCTGTTTCCACACCAAGTCAGGGATTGTTTACACCATATTTGTCAGTTTGAAATGTTCCCTATATTTTGATTAAAATTGGTACCATTATATATATTCTTTAAACTGCAGTGAAACTCCATTAAATGTGATAATTGAGGTCCAGAAGTTTGGGTGTTTAAATTTTGAAAATCTGCCACTTCCAAGTCCATTTGAGATTGTAGAGAAAAGAAAACAACAACAGTTGGTATTTTACCACTCCAAGACCATTTAAGATTGTAAAGAAAAGAGAACAACAGTTGGTATTTTACCACTCCAAGACCATTTAAGATTGTAAAGAAAAGAGAACAGTTGGTATTTTACCACTCCAAGACCATTTAAGATTGTAAAGAAAAGAGAACAACAGTTGGTACTTTACCACCCCAAGTCCATTTAAGATTGTAAAGAAAGCAAAACAGTACCACTTCAAGATAATTTTTAAGATTGTAAAGAAAACAAAATAACAACAGTTCATACGTGCATGTCATTTTAAATCCCATGATTATTTTAAACATGTATCTAGTAATTTTAACTTATTTTATTCATTAGAAATAATGCTGCAGGATAAATTGTTAAGAATTTGAATTTAAAAACATACCTTGACATTTTGTTCTCAATTTAGGAGGAAAGGATTGTTGAAGTACAGAACCTGAAAAGGTTTCTTTCAGAGTTGGAGAGAGAAAAGAATGACATCTGCATTAATGCAACTGCTGCGATTGCCGAACTAGAAAAGTCAAAGTCAACAATTGCTGAACTCCAGCGGGATGTCTCTGATAATAGGGTAAGCATACTTAATGAAGCTGTATTTTATGAAATACATTAGGGTTTTTTTTATAACGACAACTTACTTTACAATGCTTTGGCCCCCCCCCCCCCCCCCCCCAAATAAAAATATGAAATCAATGCTGCTGGCTGGAGAGTTGTGTCGCGCTATACTACTTTATTTTCATGGTATGCACACTTGTGTTGTGAAGCTGCTAAGTTCATTTTATTTATGCTACTGTTTTTTAAAAGCATTTCCTTGTTCTTTTTGTGTTGTGAAATTAAAACTTGAGCAAATAAGCATACAACCATTCTCTGTAAAAATGCAAGGGAAAATCCTGTGCAAAGTGCAGCCAACAATTTTAGAGACTAAAAAGTGTAGTGATTAGAAGAATGGAAACTGGTGACACACAAGCTAATGTTATAGGTTGCTCAGTTCATGTCATGCTGCACCCTTATGACATCATCCAATGGAGGAGGAGAAAATCAAAGTAGCTAACCCTACATTGTTCTTTAATAAAATAGAAGATACCAAACTTTAGTCTGAACCATCATCAATGAATTAAAAATTATATTCTGGTATTTATTTTTTCAGAATTTTTACCTAATTGTCACTGTTTATACCTATGCATCATTGATCTATTATTAATAATGATTGACTAATAAAATAAATTATAACATTATGAATGTTGTAAAATATTGCAATAAAAATAATAAGGGTTTATAAATACAAATCAGAACCAAAAACAGTTAAAGACATTATAAAATGTATTTGTTTTATGGCATTTCACTTTTTATTGCAATTTCAAGAAAGTAAGTGATATTCTACTAATTTTCTATGCCATGTGTAGGAGGTAAGAGTGACTCGTTGACTATATTGTGTGACTCGTTGACTATATTGACTAACTCTCTATTCCACATGCATGAGGTAAGTGTGACTCGTCTATATTTGACCCATTTTCTGTGCCATGTTTAGGTGGTAAATGTGACTCATTGACTAAATTGACTAACTCTGTGCCACTTGCAGGAGGTGATGCAGCAGCAGGTTGTACGTATGCAAGAACTGAAATACCAAACCCAGATACTGCAGGAGGAGCGTTTTGTGCTTCTGGAACAGATTGCTGGCAAGACAGCTGAATTGGCAGAAATGCATCGGAATTGGGAGAGGATGCAGGAGCAGTATATGGATGTCCAAGTTTTGCTGACAAAAAAAGATGCAGAACTCAACAAGCTTAATGTATCAGTAAGAAAGACTTAGTAGCAGGCAGATTTTAATTAATTTTAATTTTGTTTAGAGATTTTACCAAGAGTACATGTTTAATATTGATATGAAAAGGACAGAAGATCAAACATAGAAAAGATCACTAAAATAAAACAACAAAAATAAAATTAATAAATGGATAGTGTGTTGTCTCATTATCTTAAAAGTTAATTAAGTAGTCAGATTCTGGAAGCAATGTTGTTAAAAATTAGCCAGAATCAATTATTATTTGTATGAGATTTTTACTTCAGTATAAAAATAACTGAATTTTGCGACCCAGGAAATAATACTAAATACAAAACACTCTCATGAAATAATTCTGAATGCTACATGAAGTTTTACAGCATGAGAATCACATATAGATGATGATTTGATTTTCAACTGCCATAATGTACACGTTAACAGAGGTTGTGCCATCAATATCCATACCCTTTGGTGCTTTCTCACTATGGCAGGATTTCTCAACTGGGGTTCCACGAGAGGTCGATGAGGGGTTCCCCATAAGATCATGGTTGAAAAAATAAGCATGACAGTAATGTTTAATCAGGGGTTCCCAGAGATTTGAAAATTATTTCAAGGGTTCCTCCAGGATAAAAAGGTTGAGAAAGGCTGAAGTAGGGTATGATTTGAACATTTTTTTTCAAACTAAGGCTGTGTAATTTATGGTGTTTCTTGAGGGTGTCAGCTTCCTCACATTTTAATTGTTCTGTTCTTTGTTGTACTTTGGATTGTTTCCAAATTCTGCTGTAGCAGAGCTTTTCCTCATTGATACCCTAGCTGATACCCTTTGTCTCCTTTCATGACGTAATAATGTTGAACTGTGTCAGTACCGTAACAAAAGACTGTGTTAAAGACATTGAATTAGAACAGTTTTATTAACGTATTCTCACAAAAGAAGAGCTATTATAACAGACTTACTGCAGATCATTTTTCTGCTCTTTAATAGGGAGTGTAACCTGATCCCTCTGGCTTGCTAGGGAAATGCTGCTAACTTCACTGCTGGCCAGAATATCGTTTAAGGAGTTCATTCCTTAATTCACCTGTGATTAGCTAGTCTGAGTGCAACATTACACTAAACAACAGTTTTTGTAGTTTTAACAGTTCATAGCTGGAAGTTATTAGAAAAGTACATTTTTAACTTTTAAAGCTATTCCTGTTTTGTGTGCCTAAAGTTTGTCAGTGGATAGCTTTATTCACACATTATGAAAGAAAAATAGACATTAGCCACAGATTAGTTATCATTGATTGATTGAATTCATTATATAGAGTCAGCATTTTAGACCTTTGGAGACAAGTCTGACATTTTCCTTGAGTCAACATTTTAGATCTTACATGCCATTAGAGACAAGTTTGACATTTTCCTCAGGTAAACCCTCATCATATTGAGTCAACATTTTAGATCTTATATACATGCCATTAGAGACAAGTCTGACAGTGACCCCTCTCCTCAGGCAAACCCTTGTTATATAGACAACAGAATGATTAGAAATGCCCTTCTTGTCTTCCAACTCATTCTTATGCACCGATGCAACCCTGTTGGGGTGGAGACAATGCTCCTTTCCAACTTTACCTTCACTAAGGGGATCAATCAGAAATATGCTCACATAAATTGCTTGGAGATATGTGTAATCTCCTATGTTCTCAAGATGTATTAAAGAGGGACAGATTGCTCATAGATCTGTTTGCCACACTCGGGAGGGAATTCTTAGTTGCCATTATTTATGTCAGTGGAAGAGCGTGATCATATGTGTCTTTCCTTCAACCATACAGACAGACAGTAGGCATAACGCTGATTCTCATGAGACCTTGGAAATTGAACTGGTGAAATGAATTAAATTTTCTTCTTCTTTTTTTTTTTTTTTTACCAATTCAATGCTTCTGATTGATTGCAATAACTTCAATTGCAAATCAGTGTGCAGTTTAGAAAAAAGATAAATCAGATGTGTTTAATTTTGTTTTACAAATTGCTGCCGCAGTAATTAATTAGCCCAACAAGTTTTATTACATCTTGTAAAAAATTAAACTTAGAGAGTAATTTTTTTATTGCTTTTAATCATATGATTAGCCATTTTGATTTACAAATGAAAAATCAAAGAGTTTGCAGATGAAAATTTGTTGCACATTCTTCTTTCTCTTCATTTTGATTTGTAATTATCAGCCTTTGAACTGTCTTATAGCATGATATTCTTAGCACTACTTTCAAGGCCAAAAGATTAAAGTAATGCTTGCTTTCAGAGGTATTCTGTTTATCATTGCTTTGTTTACAGATGGAGATGCTTCATGATGATTTATCTTATTACACAGAGCAGTGTGAGAAAGGGGGGCAAGAGATAGAAAATCTTCAAAAGGCTCTGGAAACTCTACAGGTGTGTGTTGAAAATTATATACCATTGACATCATTTCTCACCCTAATTTTGTTTTTTTGTATTATTAAATTAAAAGATATTTGCAAGTAAGATACAGTTGATTTTATTGAGAATCCTTTTTATTTTTTCAGAAAGAGAAAAACCTTTTAATGGAAGAAAATGTGAAGTTTTCAGGAGAGGTGAGACTGCTGCAGAGTTTGATTTGGTTTTAAATCATAAGTAGAATTTATTTGACATACATTTTTACACAGAAGTGCACACACACACACATATAACTGTTCTCTCGCATCATTGATCAGAATGTCCATATATAGGCGTCCTGCATCCTGTCAAAATTCATCCATCCTTTGTCACCTCTCCCTCTTCTATACATCTCCACTGCCCTTGTGTGATCAATGAACTTGACCTAAAGAGACTTGTAGTTATGCCTTCTTTCCCACAAGTTATGTGTTCTGCAAGGTGCCTAAATTTGCTTAACCCGTTCGCAGTCTGGGTGTCAAGTTATGTCACAACCGGAAGTGACTGAGCCCTTGACTGCGTTCCACGGTATGTCACAGGCTTACGGATACGTGCGTGTTGTTCGTTCATTCATGAAACCATTCATTAAAAATAACCAATCAGAAAAATTGAAAGATATGTTTGGCTTCCGCACCCAATCTGTTATAAATTTTTTCATTGGATACTTATAATCAGTATGTTAATGAGCTTGAATTGGCGGCTTTTTCAATACAACCCACTGTCTTTGTGAAGACGCGCAGACATTTTGTGTTGATCTCCATGGCAAGTTTCGATGTTTTCAAACTCACAGTTTGAAGCCA
Source organism: Sinotaia quadrata (assembly GCA_028829895.1). NCBI lineage: Eukaryota > Metazoa > Mollusca > Gastropoda > Architaenioglossa > Viviparidae > Sinotaia > Sinotaia quadrata. Next base: position 114,774,795 of record CM054181.1, on the reverse strand, counting down.
CAGCTGGGTCAGAATTTGATTCATTTTAGATGAATCTGATTTCTTATCAGAAAATAAAAATGTTCAACCAGCCCCTATTGAAATTTTAGACACAGTTGACCTCGAGGCCAGCACTACGAAAACTGAAAACCGGTCCTGTCGAAGCGTGGCGTCAGCGTCTGTTACGTGCATGGAAAAGCCACATGCTTTTGCAGGAAATAGTGAAATATAAATGCCATTTGCAGAAAATACTGGAGAAGTTGATATTTTGGAAGCACTTTTACCAGTGAATTTTGTGCAAAAAATTGTCGAGTTCACGAATACTTATGCCGCAGATCTACTATTATCGTGTGCAAATCTTTCTTACTTCGTCTCTTCAAATAGTGGCGTGATACAGAGGTGACTGAAATGTATCAGTTTTGGGGACTTATTGTATTGATGTGTAAAAAAAATTCTTATGGAAATAGTTTTTATGTGCACAAAATATACTGAACTGGACATATGTGGAACATTTTTCTTCACTTCAATTGGATTTATCTACTTGGATGCGATCTATTTTTCTAGATCTATTTCAGATCTCTCGCGCTATATCCATTGAGTAAAAGTACTTGGTGGTGTGTGCTTGATATAAAAAAACTAATAATAATGCAAAATCTTGGATTACTATTCTGAAATATTGATTAAACATCTCCACACAATTTGGACTATTAAATAAATGTGTAATAAAATGAAAATCCTCCAGGAATACGACAACAGATGATGAAAATCGCAAGTTCAACAAAAAGGTAAAAAAACTTTTTATTATTTATATATTTTTTAATTTTTAAAAAAATTTTAAAAATACTTCAAATATTTTATTAATATATATGTAATAGTTTACAATGAACGTTTTTCAAATTCATTTAGTATTAGCTTCACTTTTGATTTTTTAGTTTAGTAACCCATAGAAATTATCGCTGAACGGCAAAAGTGCCTGACATGGCGCTGCCGACGCGCGTTTTTTCGCATGACAGGGATCGGGTTAATGTGTAATGAACATTAAAAATCTGCGTATAATTTTGTTTTAAAATTATTATAAAATAGACTACTTGAAATAACATCACACTTTAAAAATTTATTAAATGTTAAAACAGAGCAGTGATTATTTTTTTAACATTGTGACATTTTTTAATTCTTGAAACATTTTTACCTACTCACCTGTTCCATTTTCCAGTAATTTTCTTTATACTATTCCCAAACAACCTTTATGTTAAGAATTGTGGCTTGTTTAAATGTTTTCATTTGTAACTTTCAATATTTGATTATAGTATAACTGCCAAGTCAGTCATTTACATAAATTCAATTGAGTAAATCAGCAGATTCATTAAAAGTTACATTTCTTTATTCACTGTTTCATTTTGTTTTTTGGTGACATTTTTATTCTCTTTTTATTTTTTTTTTGCATGTATTAATCAGATTGTAAATATCTGGTCATTGTAATTTAAAATTTGATTCAGATAAAAACAAAAGCATTTGTCAAAGGCAATATAATGTTAATTTTTTCAAAGATGTTTAATTGCCAACGACATTCTAGGTTTTTTCACATTTGCACTTTTGTTATCAGAATGCTGATAGTGATTTCTAGCATATTAGATTTTACACACACACACACACACACAAAAGCAAAAAAATAGGACTTTTGTGTTAGAAAATACCACTTTGTGAGCCAGCACTATTGTGTATATTGCGAATAACATTTGGCAGGAAAATGAGCATACTGGCATTTTTTAATAAGTTTTTTTGGCACCTCTCTTTTTACATATTTTTGGTAAATTTCTGTCTGTCTGTCTATCTGTATATTTGTGTGTATGTAATACATTCTGTATTTGTGACAGTAAGTTTACAAACCAACACTATTTTGCAACCTAATGTTTGATATTTAAATTTGCCAGGATAGGACAGTGTGAACTTTTCCATCTTTTTTTAAGAAGCAATGTGCACCTCTGCTTGTGCACATACATGTGCATGCGTCCGTGCAGAGTTAGTAAGAAGTAGATTTGACTACTTTACACAGATTGAACATTTTATTGCTCACAAGAGGCTGTAGTGTTTTATTTGTTCACAGCTGTTGGAGCGAGAGTCAAGACTCCAGCAAATCAAGCTTCACTTGGAACAAGCACAGGCCCATCAGGCAAATCCCATGGAAGTGGGTACTAACCTTGCTGAGCAGACTGCCAAGATACTAAATGAAAAAGATGCTGAGCTTACATTGTATCTTTTCAGAAAATAAATATAATTATTAGTTGTGAAACTATTTATGAATAAATTATTGTGTTTACTTAAAGCAACATTTATTGGCAGTCCTCCATCTCACCTTTGTCACAATTACATTTTGATGAACATATTATAATTCGGATATGTGTAGAATTTTAAATAGAAGCACCACATGCTTTAATGGATCCTGAAAGAAAAGACCATAATGTCAACAGATGTGTGTTATTTTGCCAACTGTTAAAGTTTAAATTAGATATATTGTTTTCTTTAACAGATACCAAAATAAAAATCATAATGCCAAGTTGTTAATGATATGTGTTAGATTGATAAATATGTAAACTTTTTAAAGGAATATCCAGCATTCTTTTATGAATGTAAAACTATAAGACTGAATAGATGTGCTAAAATTTATTAAATTTGTGACTTTAAAATAAATATATATACCATGTTTTAATGTAAATAATCAAAGACCTTAATGCCAAATGAATGCAGATATGTTAGCTAAATTAATCTTCAAGTTTAAAAATGAATATTCCTCTTGCATATGTTAGTTTAATAAATCTGAAGGTTTAGAATGAATATTCATCTTGTTTTATCAGACAGAATTGAAAAGGTCCATAATGTCAGGTTGTTAAAATGTGTTAATTTAGTACATTGTTAAAAATTTTAAATGGGTATCTGTCTAGCCTTTATGGACCCAGAACTAATGTTACAGTAGTTAATATTAAATATGTAACAATTTAAATGGATATGCATCTTTCCTTAATGGACCCAGAACTAAAATCACAATCGTTAGTATTAAATATGTAAAAATTTAAATGGATATACAGCTTCCTTAATGGACACAGAACTAAAGATCATAATGCCAAGTTGTGCTCCATGCTGGAAGAACTGGAGCAGTCAAGACAGCAGCGTAATGAAGAAATCCAAAAATTAAAGGTGAAGTTATATTATGAACGAAGATAGTTTATGAACTTAATGTTAAGTTTTATCAAAGCGATTACAATAGGAAAATATAATTAAGTAATTTTGGCTTTTTCTGAAGTCCTTTATCAAAGTCTGACTGGTTATATTACAGCACAAGATTATTGAACTGGAGGCAGAGAATGCTGAAAAGGTTGGACTTTCTCAGAAATGTCTGGATCTACAATTCCGCCTTGATAACCATGAGGCTGTTTCTAAGGAAAGGTATAAAATAAATCTGATTTAGCATGATTTTAGAAATGTCTAGTGATTCAAGTCTGTCAACCCTTTTAGTTATACAAATGTTGTATCTGATCATGGGCTGATTAGTACAGTGTTAGTTATGTTAAAACTATTGCAACCTGAATGTTACATTCCAACATTTGTTTAAAGACCCTGTCTCAACATTTAAAGATTGTTAATTTTAACGCTACACCTATGCTGACGACAGACTGGTTAATAGACTCACCTTTCAGTCTCCTCAAAATAAATTTAGATATTAATTATAGTGCCAGATGAATCTGTGTAATAGTGCATGAATTGGTCACGTTATCTTAATAACGACTAATTATGTGTACAAATCATTCACACTGACTCTGTCCCAGCCCATTTCTCCTTTGGTCTTCCTCTCGCTAATAATTAGTCAACTCCTGTTACTTGGATATAAAAAATATAAAAAATTTAATATTTAACAAAATAGTGAAACCATAAATCAGTGCATACAAATATGAAGGTCATTCGGACTACCTATTCTGTCTTTGATTGTTTATACGGATCGTAACTCGAATTTCTTATCTCAGAGTTTGTCAGATGCCCACTTGTCTGTATCATTAGTTGGTGGAAGGTCCTTCGGCAACACACATATCAACAGTCCGTCATTGAATATTTTGGCCGACCTTGGACAACTCATCTTGCATGAATAATGCACCTCGGCATTAGGTCCTTAACTCAATAGCCATAAAATGCCAACCTGGAATTCCAAAGGAAATTTCAAAACTAGAAATTCTAAATTCAAACAAAATTCATTAATATGTAACATAAATAACTCATTTATAAAACATTCAAATTGCACTCTATTGTTCTATTTCTCTAAAACACCTTGCACAGTAATGCACATCATGCAAAATTTGCAGTCAAGAGGGTGGTTTAAATGTTTTTTTGAACATTCAAGGTAATTTACTTTAGTTTAATAATTTTGTTCTTAACAAAACACTTTTTTTTGCATATATTTAAATTTTTATTTTAAATAAAGTTTATCACTTTATGACTTGATTTTATACTTATATCTTGTATTCTTAACTGTTATCATCATTTTAGTATTGCACATTGACAAATTTAGTTTTGCATACTTGATCTATTTTCAGTATAGAACAATTGACATTTAGCATTGCACACCTGAAATTATTTCATATCTTTGCACAGAAGCTAATTTCTTCATAATTTCTGCATTGCACACTTGACCTATTTTAAGCTTTGCATAATTGATCTGATTTCAGCATTGTACAATTGCAAGAGGCTGCTGAGGCAGAGCATGCTGAGGTACTAGTCCTGAGAGAGTCCCTTTCTGAGGCCACTCGTCAGTTTGAAGCTGCTGTCCAGGAACGAACATTTTCTCATTCACAGTCAGTTATTTTAGTTTTCTTTTAAATGTGTTTTGGATAAATTATGAAAACAGTCCTGATTATTATAATTAATCCTTTTTGTCAATGAATAATTTCTCATTCCAAGTGATTGTGCACAAAAGAAAGTGGTCCATTCTCACTCTCTACACATCATCCATCCCACCTACCCCCACAAAAACAAAAACAAAAAAAAAATAAATAAATAAATGATAGATGGATGGACAGATTGTACTCCTTATGTTGGTGATATTTTTTCTCCTTTTCTATTTGCATTTAAACTGATAAAATAAATGGAAGAGATGAAGGAAGAAAAATAGAAATCTTTTGAAGATTCATGCACGTCTGTCATTTCATGCATTTATGTTTGCAGGTTTGAAATCCTACAAAAAGAGAAGTTGCAGTTGGAAAATGAAAGAGATCGGTAAGTGTGGTTACCTGGTTTGTAAGTAATGATTACAAATTAAAGTATTCCATCAGTAAGAAATATAACATATTTAAATTTGTTGAGATTTTATATTACTAGACAACAGTAAAAACAGCTTCTCTAGCATTTCATCATATATCAGAAAGATTTTTAAAAATTTCTATGTAGCATTCTGTTTCAGAAACAGTCTTTCAAAAATTTTATTTTTACATAAATTTTGTTGCATATTAATTATTAATTTGCATTATACACCTGTTTCTATAATTATAATTTATTTTAAATTCTATACTATAAATGTATTTCTTTTTACTAGAAAGTGCAATGCTATGTTAATTTTATTTTTGGTCACATATAGTGTTAACTCATAGATAGTACAAATTAAATCAAAATTAAAAAAATAATTGGAAATTCATGTAGCATATTCCCTGGTGCTTTCATCTTAAGGCTTCAATTGGTTGTGGAGAAGGGCTTCACCGAGAAAGATTTGCTTTACAGTCAGATTGAGGTACTGAAAGAAGAGATAAGGAATACACAAGAGGTAAGATTTAATAGTATATATGTACATCTACAAGTGTGTGAGTCATTAGTTTATAGTGGCTATCATTATTCTCCTACTGGCGCTGCAATGAAAGAAGGATTTTTTTAATATATATATAAAATAAGTTATTGTGAATATTTATTAGATTAGTATATGTACCTGTTCACTCCCAGCCATCACCACACTCCTAGAGATACTCAAGCTTAGGATGATGTTTGTCATGAATCTACTGATGGGCTCTAGCTTATGTTTATCTCCCCTTCTCTTGCAGTGGGTGTGGAGGCACGGGGCTTAGTTCAGGCTTGTGTGAAACAAATAGCAACGCTCAACTCCTCATTGGGTTAGTAATCAGGAGAAAACTACTGTATGTAGAAAAATCCCTTTAAGTAGGCACTCTTCGTCGTCATTACTATTTCATAAATCCTTTGCATTTGTTTGTGAATGGAAAATATTGTGGAATTTTTACCTTAATTAAGTGTAATTATTATATAACCAAGGGAGACAATCTGTTCTCGAATAATGGGTACAGTAAAATGTCTGCCGAGTTTGGTATACACATGGTTTTTAAAGGTTGTCAGGTAAAGCTAGAAAATATTCCTAAAACCATAGTTCTCACCTCATTGACAACATGTATGAAAATAAGAAACATTATACCCTTTCTAGCCCAAGAGTTAATTACTTTCGGCCATGCATGGTACCACTTTCCCCTAGTGCCAATTGGGAATTGACAGGTCATACCTCAGTATGGTTCAGAACATGATTTTCCATTCTTAATGAACTTCATCAGATTCTCAACCAAAGAAGCAGATACACTGGAATTATATAATTTCTGAATGCAATCCCTGTATGGAACAATGCCTCTAAACCACACAAAGTATCGGACATTTTGAGAACATACCAAAGCATTTTTAGCGAGACAGCGATGGTGTGCCGATAACCATGTTTTTCAAGAAAAGGCAGTTAGCAGCAGATGAGCCTGTTCACTCAACTCTTGAAATGAACTAGGGCCACCCACTTCACATACAACTTGCTATTACGTAGACTTGGTCCATAGTCTCCTGGATTGATATCACTCTGATGATACTCAGATAGTGTTATCAGAGAAAGACTAATTGTCACAGCAAGTACATGTACAACACCAACATTCATCACCTCATAATTCAACAAGTGGGCAGTGTATTAATCACCTAATTTTGACTACACAGTTTTTGATTTATGCACAGACACCAGATATGATATAACTGAATATTTATAGAGGCTATGTCAGTCAACGAATTTTAAGTGATATGCATTTCTTATATGTGATTATTATGATTGCAGAAGCTGTCAGAGTCGGAGAAGGAATGCATGACGTTGTTAGAGGCCAACTCTTCTTTAGCAGGTCATGCCAATACAAGTCAAAAAATCCTCTATATGAAGAAACTAAGTGCAGATTACAACGAGCTCAAAACGGTAAGCATTATAAAATATACATTTGTCATGACATTTACTTATTCATGATAGCAACAGTCAATCATGGATAATATTTATTATTTTATTTTAATTCCAGAGGTATGAAGAAATCTGGAAAGAGAATCAAGCATTAAAAGTTCAAGCACCCCTTCTCAGCCCTATGCGTGACCGCACCAATTTTATGTCTGCCTCTACTCAGCAAACCACTGTTGAAAAGAAACCGTCACAACATTAAAAGGACTGTCTTTGCAAGGATTTTGACCTTAAAGACCTGTACTTAATTTATGTGCGTGAATGTTAGTGAATTTATAGTACTCAAAGGCCGAGTGATTATGAGTTGACATAATTGTACAGATTGTCAATAATGCAATTAGTATAGTCAAAACGTTTCATGTCTAGACTCTAAAGGATTTGTATACTATTTTGGCATGGATGATTGAAAAGACTACATTGTATATATATATATTTATATCATACTGACTGGTGAAGCATTTGGACCCTAGGTCTAAGGGGCAAAAAATAATTTATTTTACATTCATTAAAATTTATAATATATTTTAGAGGTATATTTATTTATTTTTTAATATGGGCTGGGTCCATTTTCATATTTGTATTACAACAGTTTAAACAAAATTATGTGGAATTACTCATTGGCAAGTTATTTCCATAGGAAAAGCTTATTTTCTAGTGAAGTTCTAAACTTCAGCATCCCTCATATTTAAAAGGAAGCCTGTGAAAAAATTCATCATAAAACTACATTGGTACTACCAATTACTGCATTTGTAATGTTTATGTTATAGAACATTACAAGAGCTCGACCTGAATTATAATTTATATCTTGACTCGTACATTCATCCTAATACAAATTTAACATGCTGTGAAAAGTTATATTTTGAGAACACAAACACTCATCCTAACACAATATTATACATGCTTTAAAGATGTTTATTCATCAACTAGACATAAAACTTTGTCATCATGGATAATGTGCACTCAAAATATTTGCTCAAATCATTTAACTTTACTCATCCTTCATTCCCTTATGCTTAGTTAAATTTCATTTTTACACAATAGTATTATATCATCTTTATAATCATTAATTTCACTGATCTCGTCATCAATTTTACCTTAACATTATCAGGTTTCTGCTCAGTCAGAAACTGAATTAATTTTTTAATATCTAATCCAGAAGTTTGATTTTTATGTGTGTAAATTGTGTTTGATTGTCTTCATTATCTCTTTGAGAGGTTGTTATGATTCAACTGCTTGCTAAATCTGAAAGTATGCTGCTAGTAGTTAATGTATTAATAAATGTACGTATCGGATGCAGCAGTTCTTGGTTATTTGTGCTTGTTAAACAGAGAGCTTGTAATTTTTTGTATTTCATCAACTTTTTTGTAAACTTTAGGCAACATTAAATGCAAAATTTTGGGTGACCGATGTACAAGCCCAAAATGATTTTTTAAATAAAGAAATTGCATGCCGAGCAAGCATTGACTAGTTTAAAATGTGTTTTGCTGTTTCTAGCCAGCAAAGCTTTGCAGGATGTGTGCAATGCAGTCACTCTCTTAGATTATGAATGGCTGTCACGGAAATGAGGAAAATATTAATAAATTTTTTTTCTCTTCCTCTAACTAACTTCTAACTCTAAACTATGAACGGAAACTGCTAAGTTAATTAAAAGAGGGACAGGGTGAAAATGACCATTTTGTCAACAACGGGAAAACTAAGTCTGAAACGCTAGCTGAGGAAAATAGGTTTCATGCCAGAGAATAGGAAAACGTATAGTTAAACGCTGGCTTGACCCTCCCTAGCCAACACTCACGCCCATAAATCTGTGTCAGTATAGAGTACATGGTGGCCAGTGTACGGGAATTCGTGAGAGAGCGCAAGGACGTCAATTTTGTCCGTGAAGAAAGCAGGCTCTGAGTTTTGAAATGTAAACATCTTTTTAAAAATCACCACTATTAAATGTTTGGTAGTAGGTTGATATTGTTATTGTGAAATTATTATTGTTTTATGAAAGTACTATTGAACTAGAATTTTGAGATTATTGGAAATAATTGTATTACAAAGTTAAAAAGGTTGGTTTGAGTGTACAACCATTTCTTGCTGTGAATTGATGTATGGCTTACCAGGTGGCCATGAGTTACCATAGTAACTGTAGTTTTAAAATAAAATACCAGTAGGTTTGCTCCGAGATTTTAGTGTGCTCTGAGAGTTAGCTAGAGGTCAAATGGATACGTAAATCACAGTGTCAACTGGGAACTTGAGACTTGGCACTGGACAGCAGAGTGTAGTCAGGATGGTCAGATTGTTCGTCAGCACGCACAGTGCCGTGCTGGTTAGTGCTGATGGGGGTAGCATGTGTGCTGGAAGGGGGTGTGTTCCAGTCAGCTCAGAGAAGGGATGTGCAAGAACTTTGTGTATAAAAGAGGATATGGAGCCAGGGGCGGATGAGAAACATGGAAAATATAGCGTGTTGTACAGAGGTGGAGGTACACCTCTTAGAGTTTCTCCCTGTTTGTTTGTATCAGGGTCCTCTACAATTCTGCAGGCAAAACAGAAGGAGGATTCCTGAACACTGTAACATAGAGTGCCAGATGTCTACCCGGCTGTATATGAAAGCGCGCCGTAACGGCCGCTGCAGTTCAAGATGGGCCAAATCAAACCAGATAGCCATCTCGGGTTTTCAAAGACTGTGCAAAGAACGTGGGTGATCGATTATTTTCCATGCAGAGGCAAATTCCTGATGAAGTCTAATGTCACTAGGGCACTGGGAGATGTTACAGAACGAGATATTACATAATGGTAGTAACCATCGTTGGAAGCAGTAGCGGTCATGCATGAGGCATACCACCGAGAACGGCAAAGGTTGGCCGTTATGAAGGAGAGAAGAGATGAGAAACGAATAAGAGAAGAGATGAGAAACGAATAAGAGAAGAGATGAGAAATGAAGAAGAGAAGAGATGAGAAACGAAGTTAAGAGAAGAGATGAAATGAGCAGAAATTGAAGAGAAGAAGAGAGAACGCAATGAGAGCTGAGAAATTAGGCCTAACAATAGAAGCGCACGGGAGCGTGAAGTTGTAGCAGCCGTCGTAACAGTGAGGACGGCCAGGTCGAGACGTCAACGGTGTTTTGAGCATCTTTAAACCCCCCAGCACAAGAAGAAAGTGTAACGATGTGAGCCCAGCACAAGAAGAAAGTAACGAATTACGTGAGCAGAGAACAAGAGAAAATAACAATGTGAGCAGAGAACAAGAGAAAGTAACGAACTGTGTGAGCAGAGAACAAGGAGAAAATGACAATACCTATGTGAGTAAAAGTAAATTCTAAATAGGGAAATCTCAGAGCACGTAAACATAAATATAAACCAAAAACTTAAAACTAAAGTGTAGGAATCTTAAGCATTAAACCTAGAATTAGAGATAAACCTTAATATAAGATAATATGGATGGAACTGTTGAAGATTTGCAAGTCAAATGACATTTGTTTATTATTGTTGAACTTTGATACAAGAGCATTGGCGCCAGAGCTTATAAATAATGATTGCTATGTTATGATAAATAATGCTTAACATGTTTAGAAGTAGTACTGCATGGATAAATTGAATTTTGTATTTCTTTTATTTTATTTCACTTATCATTTTTTCATTATTTTCTTTTCATGGGCGCCGACAAGTGGTGACCCTTTTTCTTTCTTTCTTCCCCGGTTCCCATGGGTGTGAGTGTGGATGGCCGACTGACTAACCAACGTGTGAGAGGAAACCCATAGACCAATAAACTTGAATTTGTACTCTGACATTGAGGCTTTCTCCTGTCTATGGTTTCGAAAGAGTGGTTGCTGTCGTTATATGTTGTGTCGTCTGTGCCGTCTACACTTCACCCCTACCCGTATGCAAGCACACATGCAAACATGTTGGCAATACGTAACCTTCATGCAGAATTAAATTCGAGCCAAACAATCATCTTGGTATTCTGTGTGCGATTTGTAATTCTCTTTATGCAAATCCTACGTGGCGTCGTCAAGCCACCTCCCTCCCCTCATGCCGGAGAAGGGAGGGGGGGCGGCGACAATGGCATATGGTGGTCCCTTAACTAATGTACCAAAGTCTTTCGTTTTATTTTTTTAACAAAAGTTTAAATGACAAAACTACTACAATATTGAATGAATGCATACTGCACTACAACAAACTCTAAGAAAAATTAGTTTGACCTGAAAATAATAGTAATCAGAATAGGTGCTTTATAGTTAAAAAAAACATCTGCTAATTGTCCGACATGCAGGACTACAATATGTAATGATATGCAATACAAATGGTTCTGGAGCTGTCTTAGCAGTATAGATGCACAGTAAAACAATACTAATTGTAAGGAATGAAATCCTAATTTGTGCACACCAACTCAAGATTGTCATAAAGGAAGTAATACTAAGTAAAACAGTTTTCTTGTTCAAAACCATTTACACAAAACACATTTCAGAACAATTTAAATTAAAAATAATCCAGTACAATTCAAGGATTTGTTTGCTTAGACTTGCAAATGGAGCAAAAGTATTTATTAAAAGTAGTTAAAATCTGATTGGTAGATTGAATTATTTAAATGACAATTACTACTCTTTGAATACTGCCATTATTTCTGTTGTGAACCATTCAAAAGAAGTAGCAACTTACATAAATTTTAGTCTGTATCTTGACAAGCCATTCCAAAAGAACTTCAAGGACTAGTATGTATGATACCACTTTCCTTTAAGTGATGACATTTCAATCATAGAAAAATAAGAGTGCAAATCAAATGATTTGTTGGGGAGTTTTTTATTACAACAGGTTTTGGAAAAAGTCTGAGTATTACTTAAAGAATTTAAACAGGGTATGGCTGCACCCAATATCCAATCTAAATGTTTGATGGGCAGTATGGTTTTCAAAAAAGGACATTAAAAGTTCACAAGGATATGGAACCATACTACAATAATTTTAGTTTAGTGAAAAATTTACACTTTTTATGCACACACACACACACACACAAAATTAAAGCATCAAATACCCCCAAACAGTCTTTATTAATTATAATTACATCTTCAAATTAATAAATCTGACTAGTAACAACTATAATAGATTAGCAATGTACAGGCTCAAAAGGCAAATACAATCACAATTTAATTTAGAAAGAATATTTTATAAATCTATGAAGAGTGAAATAAATTTTTGCACAGGGCCAGAATATATAAGGTTATTAATGACATCTATAGACCAGATATTTGCAAAAGAGGACCTGCCAGGAGCATCTGTGATATATCCCAGCAACATTAAAGGAAGGTGTAGATCTTAACCAGACATCTCCAAGAGGACCTGTCTAGAGCATCTGTGATATATCCTAGTAACACTAATGGGAGATGCAGACAACTCCAAAAGAGGGTCTGTCTAGAGCATCTGTGATCTATCCTAGTAACACCAATGGAAGTTGCAGACAACTCCAAAAGAGGGTCTGTCTAGAGCATCTGTGATATATCCCAGTTATGCTTATACATATGAAGATAGAAAAGTTTATATGGAAAGCAAGAGACACAATAGTCATACCATATTTCTTGTATCATGCACAATGTTTTGTTTTGTTTTTGAAAGAATTATCTCTATATATGTTTGCCCATAGAGGAAGCATTTCTAATACGATAGTTTAAGCATTAATATTTTTAATATGTTGCAAACATTTGGGTTTTTTTTTAAACATTTGTTTCCATGTAATATCTACTTGCAACATTATGTATGCTTTCATCCTATTGAATTTTAAAAAAATCTGATTCAAATGTTATTATGCACATTTTCCTAGATAAATTACTACATGTATATAAGAGTAATAATAATTCTCTTTTAAAAAAAAAAGTCATAGCTAGAACTGTCTAAATACCTTGTAGATACAAAATAATTTATGACCACTGTTTATAAATCAAGCAATAGATCTTTCATTCTTCTTAATTTTTTAGACTGGTAAAAAGAAATGTTACTGCACCTGTATCAGCTTTGACAAAGTATATAATAAGTAAATCATTTTAAAAATATGATTTTATTCTGGTAGTAGTTAAAAACCCACTATTTTTATTATATAATAGTTAAGTTCCTTTTTTTTAAAAAATCAATCAAGCAGAGTATTATATAACAAATAAATCTTAATCAAGAGTGACATTTCTTCAAGAACCTAAACTGAAGCAAAATACAATTCAGATATAGAAAGAAGAGTCAAGAATGTATGTAGCTAGTACCACATGTATAATGTTACATCATTCCTTCGTATCGTTTTGTTAGTAGCACACCAGGAGACTTTGCGCATATCTTTCACCATCAATCTCCCAAATTTAAAGACCAATCCTCTTCAAACAGTCATTTAAAAAACCAGATATTTCAGTAATGTCAACATTTCTAAATGTCCTGGCAGAGTTTAAATTGCCAGCAATGCTAAAGTCCACTAGTGGTGACTTTTTCGTTCCACATACAGTTTATGATTTTGCAACAACATGAAATATTTGTGCAGAATTCTGTTTCTTTATGTCAAGTGTTTTCAATATAAAAGTGTGGCTTTCTAGTCTTCGGTGTCACCATTAAGCTCATTAGTGTACATAGGTTACATAAAAAATCTTGCAGAAATGCAATTTCTTATACTGCAACATCCATTGGGACTAGAACTTTGAAATTTTATAATACATTATCAAAACACTTAGATTCCTTTTCACTTGGTCCTTTGCAAACCGTTACAAGAAGTAACGTCATTTATTAACCTTTTAAATTGCACTATATCAAACCTAACATATTTTAAAGTATACTGTCATACATGCTGTTTAAATGCACATGAATATTTTATGATAAAAAAATCATTTTCCCTAATGTATAGGCTTTCATGTCTGTTCTTGCAATGAACCTATTCAAGGTGGGTTTTGACTAAATCAACTCGAGTGCTGAAAAAAAGTCTGATGCAAAGTGCAATTTAAAAGAAAGACAATCGTGCAGTACATTTAAAATGTAAATTTAAAACAAAAGAAATAACTTTGTGCAAATACTGCCCATTAGTGAAAAGCAGGGAAAGAAAAATTTAGATACATTAAATTTGTTGATGATTAAAATACTTTGTTTAAATTACCTACTGTCCAAAACTAATTCAATTAAAACATTTTTCATTGAAATTTAGGTGACTGATAGATGTGTTTCATTTAGTAGTTTATACAATTTCTGAGGAATTAGTGAATGGTATCCAAAAACCATAAAAGAAGGCATTAGTGGCTCCTAAAAAGTGGTATTATCAAAACCCAAGCACATATAGTCAAAATTAAGCAAGCAAATACAAATATGTGTCCGAAATAAAGAGTATATTCTGCATTCATTGATTAAAGAGTATTCCATACTACGTTCTTTAGCAGAACCTTTTTCTATTGCATGAAAATTTTTTTTGTTAATTTGGTAGAGCAACAGTTTGTGTTGAATTTGCAAACTTCTCAGAGTATAATTATGATGACTAGTTGGGTATGTTCAACAGCAAAAACAATGTACACTTCTATTCAGTTAATAATAATAAAATTCTCTAAAAATTAATAATGCCCACATAAATAAATATATATACTTACTATATATATTATTTGAAATGCTGAAATGAATGTGACAGGCAAAGTACAATAGTGAGTATATATAATAATTTTTCTAATATTAACACACCATGCAAATGAATATATAGTCAGGCTTGTTTTGAGCGTCTACTGCATTTTATACATCTGTTCTGAGCAAACACTTTTTGTGGTAATGGATTTTTTTTATATATAGCAAAACCTTTCCATAGTCCTCAGTACAATGGATTGACAAAAGGAGAAAAATAATGAGCTTTGGGTAATTCTGTGGACTAAAAATACTTGTACTTTCTGTCTTGCCTTGCTTTGGAATGCAGCTCACATGCACAATTATTGTACTTAGCAATTCTTCTGGAACTGTAACAAAGTTTGCAGTCCTTGAATTGTTTGGTACTTTCTTTTACAGTAATAGTATTAAACTGAAATTAAATTACTGGTACCATGTGACTGATAGCTTAAGTTTAACGTGTGTTATTTGTTTGTGCATTTATATATATAAAAGAAAGAAAGGGCATAACTATTTGGAATGGATTTTTTACTTTCCTGTGTACTTTAGGCTTGAGTTTGTTCAATGTGCAATTCTGTAAGCAAAGATATATGCTGTTAGAATGCTAGTATATGGTCAGGATTATAATATATAAAATATTAATGCATACCAGTTTAGGTATTTGCTCAGATAACAAAGGCTAAAAAAAGAAGCAGGGTTAAAAGCAAATAATAACATACAGTTGTCGCTCAAGACAGGTTTTACTATACATATTTCCAATTTTTCTTCACTTATTCTGATACAGCGCTATGTTTAAGTCTGGCATTTCCCACACCACTTTCTAAGCAACACACCTTTACTGTAGGAGTGAAACTGCCTGATTACCATTTAATTATTTACAAAATTGTTTACCAAGCTTTTATCAAAGATTGGATATATTAAAACGGGTCAGATGAAAAGAAAATGTGGAAAGATATGTCGAATTTAGATTTCAAATTAAAAAGGAAATTAAATCATGATTTTTATTTTTTTTCCTGAAGGACACCTACTTTCTGTGAACAAAATTACATATATTTTTCAGGATTAAAAACAACATAAAATCTCTGAGTAAATATGACAATAAGGAGCACAAAACACTCATCCACAACATCTTTCAAAATGTAAAATAATTCATGCAGGTAGACTACAACGGTTGGGCTCACTGTCCACTTGCTGGTTTGTATTTTAAGTCCAGGAAATTCTAGTAACCACAAACAAACATCTCAAACAAGTAAATTCCCCACATATGGTGCAGTCAAATACATCTGTCATGCCAAGAAGAAAAACAATGGAACTTGTCATCTAAGTACATCTATCTATCAGATCTGACAATTCAGGATTGCGCCAATCATTTTTCACATTGTCCAAATGATTGTCAAAGTCCAATAATTTCCGCTGGGCACCAGATTTTAAAAGCTCGGCAGCTGTTTTTAGGGTTTCTTCATCTGTTGTGCTTTTGCTATTCAGAATAAAAAGAACAGGTATAAGTATTTCAATATGTGTTCAATATAAGAGGAACAATGAATTATATGCATTTTTAAATGGTATGACATAAGCTTTTTTTATTATCCCACAATCATGATCTTATAAGTTTTCTTTTCAAAGATATCTATTAACTCTCATTGCCCTCACAACAGAATATACTATAGTATTTCAATGGCTTGTAAACTACAAAGATTTTAGAAAAGGAACTTGAATTAAAATAAAAACAACTTGAATACACAGACCTGATAGCTGTATTAGTTGCAAAGATCTTAAGTGTGTAATCAAAAAATTCAAAACAGGTGCAGAATACTATTTAACAAAAAGTGTAACAGGCTTTAAGTGCTGGATTGCTGTGAGAAAACCAAGAAAATTTCTTTTAAAAGCATTGCATTTCATTAGTTATATATATATATATCTGTGAAGTAGAGATAATTCTATTTCAAGACAAATATTTCTTTTTAAAAGCAGATGGAAAATCCAAAACACCCAAGATGCCAGAGAACAATTCTTATAATAGTAAAAGATTTAATAAAGTGCCTACTCTTTTAAAAGCTCTTTAAAATAATTATACATAAAATATGCAAGGTCTTTATACAAAGTGCAACATAAAACAAAACAAAATAATGCTGCATAAACATAAATGGATTTACAAGAGAGGAATATAATGAATTTACAGATGTACAAAAGCAGTGATGAAACAGACAGTCCTATCTTGCAGATAAAAAGGATGACTTGAACGCCTTTATGAAAATTACTTTGGTCTCTTTGAAACTTAGACAGTAAATTCCAGAAGAATAAAGGGCCCATGACATTGTCCAGGAACATTCCATAATAGAGTCAAATTGTCAGCCAAAAGTCAATACATCTTTACAAAAAACTATCTCAGAGAACAGTAAAAATAAAAGTCATATCAGAAAACAGACTGAACACACAAAACCACAAAAAACTATGTTGGTAAAAATTAAAACAAAATACCCCTTTTCTAATTCTTTCCATGAAGTTTCTTTCATCGTATATACCCTATATACTTCTTGCACAGAAAGTGGGTTTACTCGACCATTGTCAATCTGGAAAAAAAAAACAAAAGAACAATACACACACAAATAATTATGTGACAATAAGATAAATAAACAAATATGTTCTACAAACTGACAGTACATATTGCCATTTTATTAAACAAATTTTATAAATGTGTCTTAGTAACAGAATGTGTGCCTTGTCATTCCATGAAAAAATCAATGGATTACTAGAGTATCATCTTATTAAGATGCAACAGTAAGAGTTTTATCCCCTTATTTACTTTAATATAGCACCAGATTATAAACAAGTTTAATTCTGAAGGACATTCTTAACTCAATTTATGTAGGTTGGCTCAACAGTGAATGACAGCACATGGTGACTTAAAACTGGCACCAATTCCTACACCTCATTAATGCCAAACACAAATTCCTACACTTCAGTAATGTCAAACACAAATTCCTACACTTCAGTAATGTCAAGCACCAATTCCTACACACACACCTCAGTAATGTCAAGCACCAATTCCTACACACACCTCAGTAATGTCAAGCACCAAATTCTACACACACCTCAGTAATATCAAGCACCTATTCCTACACCTCAGTAATGTCAAAAACCAATTTCTACACCTCAGTAATCTCAAGCACCAATTCCTACACCTCAGTAATGTCAAGCACCAATTCCTACACCTCAGTAATGTCAAGCAGTGTACAGTTCCTCCATGTCAGAATTAGCTAACATCAATTTATAAGTATAGAACAGGTATTAAGAAGTGTCATGGTCTCATTTGCATCAATGGATTGCTGTAACTCAAGACTGCCAGAACTCGGAACTTGCTTATGTGCATTTTTGTGTGTTGGAGCGCATATAAATAATTCTTCTACTAATAAAATTAAGTGTTAAAATATAATAATAAAAACAATACACAAAACAGATTTTTTTTTAAATAGGTAAAACAAAATAAATGAAGAGTAACACATTTAAATAATAATAATTGTGGTAATCATGGTGGTGATAATAATTATAATAACAGTAGCAATGATAGTAATAATAATGATTTTTTTAAATTGATAAAATTCCTATTGCACCCAAATTTTTTTAAATCTAAAGAACATGTTACCAGGTGTACATTTCTTTTAGCCTAACCTCACTTCACGATAGCTACCTCATTCCATTCCAATTGTGAAAATTTGCACAAATCAGAAAAACACATCCCCACCTTCTCATTAAACCTATACATTATTAAAATAACCAGTCCTATATGACAGAACAGCACTTGACAAATCAATTTATATTATGCCACATATTTTGCAATTCTGATTAAACACACCTGTCACTTTAATATAAATATCCTTAAAATGTTAATATGCAAGAACTGATATTATCTTATTTATAACTTCATAAAAAAATATATATAATAAAAATGTTGTCTTTTGGCATATCTATAGGAGGAGTTCAAATACACATTACTGTCTGGCATTTAAAACTATTCAAATTAATTCCCTCTGAAATTAAGTTAAATGTTGCAATGAATAAACAACTTGTTAAATGCTGTGGTGAGGTTTGATGATCAATGTCATCATTTACCAATTTTAATTTAAGCACAACCGTCACATAGTTTACTCATCTTTGTCAACCACAGACAAGCAAGTTCAAGGTTATAATATCCACACACAGTTTTCCAGCTCTGTCTGTGTATAATGCATTCATTTGAGCACATGGGATTTTCATTTCACTTGGTCAGTTTTATCCTCGAGCATATGGAATTTTGAGGGAGCTGCACTAAAGAATCCTTGACCTTTGAGCAGTGGGAGTTTTTGTTTTGTTTTCACATGGCCAGCATTATCCTCGAGCACGTTTTTTTTTTTTTGAGCAATGCTAACATGTCCTTGACCTTCAAGCACGTGAGTTTTGTTTTTTTCCAAATGGACAGCTTCATGCTGCACTATTGGCTCGAAGTACTCATTTTAAAATAAAAAAACACTGTCAAGGTCATTTGCTCAAATTTTCACTTGCAATGTGACTCCCCCCACCTCCCCATGACCAGCTTTATGTTGTGTTTGTTTATTTGGGCAACTTTGCTCTGTTGCATTAACAAATAATTTATCATCTCTCCACCTATTTATCTACCTATATTATTTTCATAAGGTGACGTTTAAATTCCTCTTGCTTTAGAGAGTAAATGTAATATGCTCTCTCTTTCACACACAAAATAACATATGGGTGTTTTTTTCACCTGGTCAGCTTTGTTCCATTACTGAGTTCATGGGAATGGAAAAGAAGGCAGGGAGGGAAGGAGGAAGGAAGCAAGGGAGGAGGGGAGGGAGTATGTGGGAGTTTTCTGAAGCATTGCATTGTCAGTTCATAGGAATGGGAAGGGAGGGAAGGAAGTTTCACATGGCCAAGAAGGAAGGAGGGGCCAGGGATGGAGGGAAGGAAGCTCTGTCTTTCTGTGTATAATGCAGGAAGGAAGGAGTTTTCACATGGCCAAGAAGGAAGGAGGGAGAAAGGAAGTTTTTACATGGTCAACTTTATGTTGCTTTGTTGCATTCACAATACAGAGACATCAAAGTACTCATTAAAAAAAAAAAATGACTGTCAAAGTCATTTGTTAAATGATGCTTGCAGAAGCCTTCCAATAAACAAATAGTGGGATTCAGTAAAAAAATAAGTTAAGTAATAAGTAACATGTTTAAATAAACAAGCAGATGTCTTTAGTACAATGTCTTACCATGAACAGGCAAGCATTCGGAAAGTGTTCCTGAATCTTCTTGCCCACTGTTTTGGCTATGTGGTTTAACCTGAAATATTAATTTCACTAGATCAATGATGGTGTAAAATTAAAACAATTGAATATGCTATAACACTTTATAATAAAAGTTGTAACTTGTGTATATTTCAAACTTGGTCAAAATGGATGAGATGGTTCTTTTGTAGATACAACTCACACAAGGCTTTTTATAAAGCAACTGTGAAAGGTAAATCTAAAGAGCTGCCGTGCAATATCAAAATAGGTATTAATTTTTATTCAACCCTAGAAAATATAGTGGTTCTCCAATGAACTAATCCTCTAGCATACAGCAATGTGGTTGTAATAAGAGGCACACTAAGTACAATGGTGTGTTTGTTGAGAGGACACAGTATAGTGGTGTGTTTGTAGAGAGGAGAGAGCACACTAAGTACAGTGGTGTGTTTGTAGAGAGGAGAGAGCACACTAAGTACAGTAGTGTATTTGTAGAGAGGAGAGAGCACACTAAGTACAGTAGTGTATTTGTAGAGAGGAGAGAGCAAACTAAGTACAGTAGTGTATTTGTAGAGAGGAGAGAGCACACTAAGTACAGTGGTGTGTTTGTAGAGAGGAGAGAGCACACTAAGTACAGTAGTGTATTTGTAGAGAGGAGAGAGCACACTAAGTACAGTAGTGTATTTGTAGAGAGGAGAGAGCAAACTAAGTACAGTAGTGTATTTGTAGAGAGGAGAGAGCACACTAAGTACAGTGGTGTGTTTGTAGAGAGGAGAGAGCACACTAAGTACAGTAGTGTATTTGTAGAGAGGAGAGAGCACACTAAGTACAGTGGTGTGTTTGTAGAGAGGAGAGAGCAAACTAAGTACATGTGTGTTGGTGTGATTGTAGAGAAGAGAAAGCACACTAAATACAGTAGTGTATTTGTAGAGAGGAGAGAGTAAACTAAGTACAGCGGTGTGTTTGTAGAGAGGAGAGAGCACACTAAGTTCAGTGGTGTGTTTGTAGAGAGAGCAAACTAAGTATGTTGGTGTGTTTGTAGAGAGGAAATGCATATTAAGTACAGTGGTGTGTTTGTAGAGAGGAGAGAGCACACTAGGTACAGTGGTGTGTTTGTAGAGAGGAGAGAGTACACTAAGTACAGTAGTGGTGTGTTTGTAGAGAGGAGAGAGCACACTAAGTACATGTATATTGGTGTGGTTGTAGAGAGGAGAAAGCAAACTGAGTATGTTGGTGTGTTTGTAGAGAGGAGAGGCACTCAAAGTAGTAGCCTTGTGAGAGGTGTACTTGATTAGAATTTTATAGCCACTCCCATCTTTCACAAGCCAAGGAAGAGATTTAAGCTCTGAAAATATAGTACCACAAGTGAGAAAATTGAGGATATGACAAGAGTTGTTTGGTGGATTTTTCTCTTAGGTGCAATTTTACGTAGACATACTGGATCATTTGTTAACCAGCACAATTACACTCATAGTCATACTTAAAATAACATTAAGTGGTTCACTCCTTGGACTTTATCCATAGTCTCCTCAGAAAGGGACATCCTTAACAAAGACATGCTACTCCATCCTGCAATAACTCTGTCAACCAGACCGACAGGGAGGGTGTACAGGAAACATTCTGGGCTGGCAAGATTCTCAGGACTTAGCTTTCTATCATATTCATTAGTAGTAAGCTGTCATAAAAGCGTGCATGCTTTTAACAATGGTTATAAGCATGAAACATAAGAGAGTTTGCAGATAATAAAAAAGCAAGCAAATATATATAAAAGATTAAATAAAAGTCCATAAATATATATGTAGAAATGGAAGATGGAGAAAAATAAAATAAAAATAAAATAAAAAACTATGAGTTGGAAATAAAGTAAGAACAAACAACATTTTCATATGTAGCTAAAAAAAAGCAGCAGAATTGAAAAGTGTTGAAACTTAGTTTCTCCAGTGTATAGTGTCCATGTTGATGAAGAAGTCAAGAACAAAATGTGAGCTCCTGAACAAAGAATGAACCATCCAAATGACTATCATGATGTTGACTTCTAGTAGTGTAGCAGTGAAGTTAGTTAATTTTAATTAATTACAATTGTAACTGTAAAATGTATTAGTATTACTCACTGATTGTCATCAAAATTCTCATTTGCTTGATAATAGCCAGCAATTACATATCCTTTGTTTCGACAGTATGTGTCAATCTGGAAAAAAATTCATTTATAATCATATTAAATTATGAACAAAGGGTTATGATAAATTGCACTATTAAATTTTTATTTTTAATATTGTGCAGTTAATTTTTTTCCAAATGATTCAAGTGTTTTGTCTGACTGGATACTTACTATATTTTTTGTCTCTATAAGTATTAATGTAACTCTGACATGAAATGAAGGTTGAGTTTTCTTTTAATTTGCTTTTCATCATTCAATATATTATTTATAAAGTTTTTAAATTGTTTTAAAAAACTATTCAGCTAAAATGTTGGGTCATGACAAAAGAAATGTTTTGTCCTAGTTTAAATATCTGCTAACAAGAAATCCTTTTAGCTTTGAAGGTAATCATACTTGATATAATTATGAACCAAACAAAAGTAAAAAGATCAGAAAGGAGACTCTTTTGAAGGGAAACAATGTTTTAAGAGGTCTCTCAGACTTTCTGCAGGGGAAAAGCAATTATTCAGGCAAGAAAAAAATTGCAGTAATTAAGTATTAACCTAAGAGAATGCAATAATTGCCACCAAACACAAGAGAGTTTTAAAAGACTGAACAAATTCATCTCAACTTCAGGTGAAAAGCTCTGTCACAACACACTGATGTATAAATATAATACTAAACTTTCTCAATGACTAGCTGCAATAGTTGGGAATGCCACTGAATTTAAGTGACTGCTAAAAAGAATGAAAATTTCCTATTTGTTTTGAAGCAACAAATAATATAACTTTCAGCTCAGCTAGATTTTGTTACAGGTATCCATGAAATATCAGAAATGTACATAATGCTTTGGATGATAGCATGAATTTTTATGGAGGCAAGACTTCCAGGTTTACATCTGTGTATGTTCATGCTTTTGTCTGATTGCTTAGATAAATTATTAGAAGGGACGGCGGTAATGAACTACACTTATGATCGAAGTTTCATGCTGTTACATAAATCATTAGATGACAATTTCTTTCTCTCTGCAGATGTTTTTATTTTGACGGTTACTGATCTGGTGCCAGGAGAATTTTTTGTTTAATCTACATCTTTGAATTTGATTCTCTGATGACAAAAAAATCATTAATCTAATTGATTTTTAGATCAAGTTATCGAGGGCAGTTTATATTTCTCTTTGATTTATGGAGATAAAATTAACATTGCGCAAAAGAAAATGCCCATGGAAATAAGAAAATATTCGAGAAAATTCTATATTAGTATATATGATTATGAAGGTTCGACTATACAGAGTTGACTGTATTATAAGTGTATAGTGTATTACATGTAACGAATAGTCCAAAATAATTTTATTTCATAATACTTTAGATTTTAATTAATTTAATACACAATTGTGAAGTTTTTCACCTGATGCAGTGCTATTTCTAGCATAGGAGCGAGTCCCAGTGACAGATGAAACAATGGAATACAATCAATAAATCGAAGTGCTTTGACGTCCTTATTCTTTTGTTCTTCTGCTAAAAGGACGCCATTAACGGCACAATGTGGGTATTTCGCAGCGTGAAGCAACAGTTTACAATAAGCTTGCACATTGACCACGATGTCTGCCATTTTATTTTCTGCGTTACAAATATCAATAACTTCCGCCATTAAATACGTTTTTACCTTGTTTCAAGTTAAATGATATTTTTAGAATACTTATTAATCTATTAAAAACTTTAGAAAATTTGTATTAATATATATAATTATAAATTATGTCACAATTTTTGCGGACCTAAAATATACAGTAATATATCTATCGTCTGCTGGAGCATAGTAAATAACTGTAATCGATTAGGGCCTATATAAATTTAAAATGGGCATTCAATTTAGATGTATTTATATGGCAGTTTTGGCTGGGTTTTCTGGTGCTCTGGTATCAGTATTTGCAAAAACAGCAGTAAGTCATGACGGGGCTAACAGCGTTGCTATGTTGGTTTGCAGTCTCGCTAGAGCTGTTAACACAAACATTTATCGTTTACTGTCCAATGAAGAAACATTCGTATTAGTAAGTACCAGTACTGAGTTTTTATCTATTTATAATATTTTTATCATTGTTATTGCATATGGATGTCAGAATGCACCGTAAATTGCTTGTATATATTGCTCGCTACTGTAATAAATCTTTGCGGATTTTAAAAATATCAGTATAATATTAATATCATAAACTACTGCTATTGTAAAAACTAAAATACGTGCATTTATGTACACATGAAAAATTTCAGTAAAATAAAGTCATGAACCAACACTGATACGTTTCAGGTATCCGTATGGTTTAACAGGTCCACAATGACCATGGAAGTCTTCGATGTGGGAGTCTGAAAATTGAACTGATTCAAAGAAATTATTCTATAGAATCTACTCATATAGTTAAAGAAGAACGTCTTCATTTTCTATTTAATTAAGTTTCTGATTTAAATATAAAAGTAACCATTGATCCTTTGAATGCACACTTTGTTTATTTATGAATATACAATTTGTGTATGTGAAAAAAAGAGACAATTAGAAGTGTTTGCAACATAGTTCTGTTTCTTTTTGCCTGTCCGTGGTTTGTATTGAAACCCCTGTTATCCACACAGTCAAAATATGTTACAATGTTGATTTTATTTTATATAACTTTCATAGTTTAAAACTATTAATATGAAAAAATATTTTTTTTAAAAGTTGAATGGTGATGTAGAAAAAGCTGATGGTGATGTAGAAAAAGCTGATTGCTATTGAAAATTCTTTTTTTGTATGTTGCTTCAGATTACCTTACTTGTGCGCTGCATTGCTGTTGGAGGAATTTTTGTCAGCAGTGCCTTGATGTGGATCTTTTATTCCAAATCACTGCAGTTCAATTCTTCAACCCTTGTTGCAACTGTGACTAATATTGTGTCCAATTTCCTTCTTTCTGTGAGTTTCACACGTATACACTGTTAAGATTCAAAACTAATATTTATTTGTAACTATTGGCATTTACCCAAATATTTTAACAAGCTTGTGTGTGCAGTTTTGAAAAAAATTTCACATACATGTAGTTTCAAGACTTTAAAACTGTTTAATAGTAATTCACTCATAATTCACCTTGCAAAATTTAACTGCATCTTGCAGTGTTAAACACAGGTAAATTTTCTATCAGAAATACAGGTAAGTATTCTATCAATCTCCCTTATAAAGCTATAGCTCTCCCAGCCTCTCTCATCACCCACTACCACCACTGCCTTATTATACTGTTGAGCACTGATAAAGTTTTCTGTCAATATCCTTTATACAGTTAAACTTAAAGCTCTACCATCACTAAGCGGTAGCTCTTACAGTGTTGAGCACTGATAAAGTTTTCTGTCATAATCCCTTATTAAGTTGCAGCTCTGCCATCATTCGCTACCACCGCCACATTATATTGTTGAGCACTGATAGTTTTCTGTAAAATATCTTCTGTAAAGTTACAGCTCTACCATCGCTACCATCACCATACCATCTTGCACTGGTATAATGGTAAGGACTGAAAGTTTTCTGTCAATCTCCCCTTCAAAGTTGCAGTTCTATCACCATCACCTTCTTGCAGAGGTAAATACTAAAAGTTTTCTGTCTCCAACATAATGTTTTAGTTCTCCCAGCTCCCTGTCATCTCATCTATCACTACCATCTTGCTGTGTTGTGTGCTGAGAAAGTTTTCTGCCAGTCTCCCTCATGAAGTTATAGCTCTCTCATCACCACAACCAGTACCACGATCTTGCAGAAGTAAGTGCTGGTAAAGTTTCCTGTCAATTTCCCTGATACAGTTATAGCTCTCCATCACCACTTCCTTCAATCAATATTTTATGGTGATGATCACTGATAAGTTTTCTACCACTCTCCCTTTTAAGCTATAATTCTTCCATCCTACAACCACCATCTGTTTTTTTTTGTTTGTCCCATTAACTGATTAAGAGGTAGATGAGTCCAAATTTATCTTTCTTGGTTCTTGCTCCACCCAGTTGTAGGTGGATCCAGATTTTTCTTTCTTACTGCTTGTTCCATTCAGATGTAGGTGGGTCCAAATTTGTCTTTCTTGGCATTTGTTTTGTCCATTTGTAGGTGGATCCACATTTGTTTTCTTGATACTTGTTTCATTCAGTTAGGAACAATAGGTTGGTCTAAATTTGTCTTTGAAGTCACCTTACTATAATACATGATCTGTAGAATTTCTAATGAATCTTGATAAAAGTTTATGCTAATTGCTTGGCAAATGTGTTTTATTTCTTTGGATGGGTGGATAGTGTTTATGCATGTGAATGAAAATAGTATAAAGGCTGGGAGTGTGGCTCTCTGAGGATATGAGGTATTATTTGAAAGTGATTGTATGGAAATGATTTAAAGCTCTTTTAACACATTAGATTTTATTTGATGAGGCTAATTAACATCATATAAGCCATAATAAAGTCTCTCTCATTCTATTATCTAAAATTAGGAACACATTAGCTTTATGTTACAATGTGCATTTCTTCTAATAACCATTAAAAATAAAAATCCTGTAATTGCTATTTTTTCTAAATTACACACAGATATACACATTTAATTTTAAAACAATTGTGCATAT
Source organism: Sinotaia quadrata (assembly GCA_028829895.1). Lineage (NCBI taxonomy): Eukaryota > Metazoa > Mollusca > Gastropoda > Architaenioglossa > Viviparidae > Sinotaia > Sinotaia quadrata. Next base: position 114,747,948 of record CM054181.1, on the reverse strand, counting down.
ACTTGATTAAGGTAAAATCGTGTGCATACACAGTTACTGAAAACTGGATTCAGTGTAGACATCTGTAATGAATAAATGAAAATGTAATCAAATAGCTGCAGTTAACATTTGCTTTTTTTATTATTGGCTTCGGGATCAATCTTAAGATATGCTGTAAAAATGACAGTTTTACTGATTACATAGGCTTAGTTTTATTTCTTTTTATTTTCAGACATTTTTGAGTTGGTTAGTGTTTGGAGAACAACTGCCAGTATTGTGGTGGTGTGGCTTCAGTCTTATTTTGGCTGGAATGCTCCTGATGCATCTTGGCAACAAGGAAAGTGATTACAATGGCTTAGACAAGACTCTTGATAGAAAGAAGACAGTATGATCTTCATGATAACAAGGAAAGTGGTTACAATGGCTTAGACAAGACTCTTGATAGAAAGAAGACAGTATGATCTTCATGATAATAAGGAAAGTGGTTACAATGGTTTGACATGTCTCCCAGTAGAAAGACGACGATAAGATCCTCATGATAACAAGTGGTTATAATGGTTAGACATAATCAAATTTGCAAGTAATTTTAAAAGTGACTAAAAGCATGTTTTGAAATAAAATGCTTCCCTTTCACTGCCCATATCCTCTGTCAATGGGTTTGGACAGAAGATAAAGGTCATATTTAAAGAAAATGGCTGAATATTACTTTACTACTTATGTCATTCCATCCTGGTTTGGGGCCAATTTTACTTGATATATAAAAACATAATGAAATTAAAATTGTCAAAAGAAATCCTATGAATAAAAGGGTTGTTCAGGCATACAACAGAATTTATATGCATAATCCTTCTGCTTTTATACCTTTCTGTATTGCTCACAGCAGCTAACATACTGCAGAAAGTACATACAGATACAAACAAACAATATTTTGAACACAAGTCTAACCAATATTTAGGTACACCTTGAACATTTGGTCTCACTTTCATGTTTTATTTGTGAATTTGGAGAGACAGGACTGGATTGTATTTCAAAAGTACATTACATGTACTTTTAATGTACATTAATTAATGTATATTACATGTACATTACAAAAGTAAATTACATGTTTATAATACATAGAACAAAATATTCTACACAAATTAGTATTCAGTTTGCTAATTTCATTTAATGTAAAAATACATAATATGCTAAATTGTGTTCCTGAACCAAATACCAAGATGAAAAAATAAAATATATGCACAAATATGCAAACCCCAAAACAAATAGAATTATGCAATCCATGATATTTTAACATTGGCACAAAGATGGATTAATTATTGGTAAAGTCCTGTGTTAGCATTTGACAGATTTGCCAATAAAACATAGTTTTTCTACCCACATACCTCCAAAAGTACTCAAATCTCCCCTTTCCTGAGTTGGCTAGCATTTAGAAAGAAACTAATCTCTCCTAATTTAATGTAGAACTTTAGTTGGCAATCATAAAGATTTCCAGAAAGTTTATTCTGGTGATCAATATGGTGAAATACTCAATAAAGAGGGAAATAAACTGATTGTGCAAGAGATCTGCAAAACTTGGAAACTATTTTTGCTTTAAGTTTAAAATTACCATTGTAAGGATGGATAACATCTTTATTACCAAATGGAAGAAAATTTGCAATGTGGCTCAGAAACTGACAACGATCCAATTTCGAAAGAAAACAAAGTGGAGAGATAAAGTTGTGCAAAATTAATAAAACTTTGCAAAGTATTGTGCACCAAACACAATAACTAGAAAACTTCTCATTCTCACTTTGATATATTGCATAACTTCTCAAAGAAATAATGAAATTAGTCTCAATGAGTTTATCATAAACAAGTCTGAATGTAAAATACACAAAAATCTTCATTTTAAATCAGAACACAAAAGCTTTCTACAATAACTTTTATTCTCATTTTGATGCAATACATTTAAAGAAAAAATTAAATAAGTCATAATAAGTTTATCACAGAGTGCAAGTTTGAATGTAAATCTAAATTAATATAAATATAAATCTTATACATCATATAAATCTTCAACACATACCAGAACAAAGTGGTTTTCTACAAAAATGTTAATCCCACAAAATATAAATAACAAAGAAATGATTACCAGCATCTGCTGAATATTATAGAATACATTAAATATATTTATAGCATTAAAATATATCAAATGAAAATAATAAGATAAGTGCAAGAAAGTTATTTAATATTATTTTTTAAATCTTAAAATGTACAATGACTGTGAGTCTTGCAAACATCAGAAAATATAGCTATTGATGCATAAAACTCAGAAAATAAATTAACATAATCCTTTTAAAAAATTACAAATAATCTTGAAAATTTTGTAAATAAATACTGAAAGTGCACTCATGATCACATAAAAAATACATGTGCATGTTTTTGTGAGTGATATGCTCACAAGTGTACTCACAGACAACAAACACCTCAATCACAAACCCTTTTTGTATTTTTTAACTCTATCAATAAAAAAAGTTAGATTACAAAAGCTTATTTACACACACTCCTACACAGAGATATGCTAAATAAATTAATTATTATCTTGGGAGCAACTTATAGTTGCCATAAACACATATAATAACTCAGCCCTACATGGCAAGCACTATGCCTCAACATGATTTTTCAGATGTATATGTATAATTACATGAACAGTTGGCAAATGCCATGCCTTGAATTTATATCATTTCTCAGCCATTTGACATGGGCACACATAATTACTCTTTTCATGCAGAGTATTGTGGCAACACTCTCACAACTGTCTGGCAGAAAACATGTTAAACAAAAAGACTGGGTTTTTGTTACCTCAGGCTAAGGTACATATTGCTAAGATTGTCACTTTTTACCCAGTGTTCATCTTGCAGACTAGATACACATTAATTTTACCCAGTATTGATCTTAAAGACAAAGTACACACCGAACCAAAGCAAAGCTAAGCAAGTGCAAACAAACGGATAAAACTATCACACTACTAACAATATCCAGTACTTAGAAGAAAATTACCACATTAAGCAAGGATCACTATTTACAATAACAATTGCTAACAGATACTAGAGGTACGATACCATACCAATACAACAATGACCCCTTTTGCAACATTCTTCACTTAAATGGCAGGTTATAAGATGTAATCTACCACATCATCAGCCTTTATTTAACAGGCAGGTCATAAATGATATAATCTGAAACAATCATTTATGATAATGGCTCACATCTGGAGCATTATATTCATTCCTATTTGAATACGATCTAGTAATTCGGAAGAAAGTAAACAACTATCCACCTATTGCAGAGCCATTCTAGCATAATGAAGATATTGTAATATGGAAGAAAAGTAATCAACAATATGTTATTTGCAGAGCCATACTTGTATGATGGAGGCCTTTTAATACAAAGAAAAAGTAAGCAACAATATGCTCTATGCAGAACCATTCTTGTATGATGAAGGCCTTTTAATACAAAGAAAAAGAAAGCAACAATTTGCAGAGCCATTCTTATATGATTAAGGCCTTGTAAAACAGAAAAAATTGCAACAATTTGCTATTTGCAGAGATATTCACTTGTAAATGGCAATCCCTTCTTCTTGCAGGGTTTGTCTTTTCCATAAGCTTGCTGACTTGTATTCAAAAGAATATATAATGAAATGGATAATAAAATATTTAATATAAATAATTTTTCCTTTATTCTTTGTTTTGGGGGTTTATGTATATGTGGATGTGAGTGTAGAAAGGAACTAGTCATTTTTATTTAACAATGAACATGAAGCAATAAGTGATATCAGACTGTAGAGAGAGAATGGGATTTAACAGGTCAGTTATATTTTTCATGTGTCAAGCAAAAACCATAGTAGAAGTTGATTATGTGTATATCATTTCCACCTGACATTGTCTATCACATTTGAAAATCTTTAAGAAAGCAATAAATCAACACATTTTATCCTAGGTGAACTGATCATCTGCTCTCTACTACTTTTTTTTACTGTGATTCGCCAGTGAAGGAGTATGTTTCTCCTATGGGTTTATTGATCATTTGCTCTCATCTGCTATTTTTCTTGCACTGTTTTTTTTGTTTCTCCCATGGGTTAATGATTATTTGCTCTCAACTATTTCTTTTCCACCAGTGAAGAAGTATGTTTCTCCTATGGGTTAACTGATTAATCTGTTACTTCGCTTGGCATTGCACTGATGGAGAAGTAATTGTTTCCTGCCAATTGGTCTGTCTTCAAAAGTCGTGTTTGTTCTTCACTCTGCTGGCAGTGTAGTGCTTGATTTGGCAGTTCTGCTGGAACAGGGGGCGTAGTCTGAAAAGCAGTGTAAAAGAAGATGATCAAAATTAATTAGGCACTGGATAGAGCAATGTTAATTTTCCTGACAAACACTTGCTCCTGTGAGATGATCACATTTTGTAAAGGTATACAAGTTTTGAGTAATATTTGAAATAAGAATTATTTTAAAATATTTACCTGTAACAATACGCTCTTTTGATTTTATGATAAACTTCATAGTACTATAATATATATTCCATTATTTTGGTCCTCAATATGTAAACTGCTGACTTAATCTACTATAAAATATATTGCATTATTTTAGTCCTCAGTACCTAAAGTGAGTGCTGACTTAAAAAATAAAGTATATATTTTAAATGAATGAAGTATTACAAAGTAGGAAAATCACTACTGGGTTTGGAACAAGTAAAGGGTTATATATCTGAGATGTTCCACAGTAAATCACAACAGTCAGATTCTTCAATTGTATGAATACTTGTATTTGTACACAAATACATAAAAACCTACATAAATTTCTGATTTAAGTGCAAATAAAGTGTTATACCTGTCAACTTTGGAAATGTCATTGCGGAAGATTTTTCACACAATTTTTTGCAGAGTCTTGGCATTTTCATTTTAAAATATGCTATCTTGCTATGAAAACAAAGCACACTGTGATGCCAATGCCACTTAGTTAATGGATATGATTATTTAATTAGTTAATAATCCATAACTAATTACAAATTATGAGAATCTTAATTTATTTTATTAATGATCCTCCAGCAGACACCACTCGGCTCTCTCACTTGGCAGATATGTGGGCACTGTAAACGTATTCTCTCTTCCACAACATTAAAGATAAACGTTTACTGTTACACAATATTCTATAGGTGGAAAACAAGGAGAGGACAAATCTTTCTTTCATCTATACTTAGCGAGCCCATATCCACCCACTTTCTTCTCCAACATAAGGTTATTAATAAGCATAAGAAGATCAATAAATTTATTAAATCAACAATCAAATATACATGTAACAAATACAATGAAACAGATTACTTGACATGAATATTTTCATAAAACCACATTCAAATAATTTCTATAATTCACAGTCCTATCCTAAATATAATTCAATAATTCAATACAAATCACAGGGTAGTTCTTATCAGAGACTAGAAATGGAGTTATTTGAGATAAGCGATGATAGTCTTTACATAACCTGTTTTAGCCACAATTGTCTCTTTTTGTGTGCCTTTTCGTATCAAGTCACAAGTTTATTTATCACATCAATTTCCATGTGTTTCTCTCCACACACATTGAAAAAACACCGATACACTGTTATTCTATCAAAGCCAACCTGGGTGCCCTCTTTCGCCATGTCAGTTTCTTCAAGTAGAATAACAATTACAGCAACTCTAGTACTTCCTTACTGCCACCATACATCAAATGGAGTGTAGTGTATCTCCACACTTAAACACTGCTTCCCACCTCTATCAGTCAGTCATAGCAGTTTACAATCAGCAAACCAGGAGGTTCAAATCATACATATAGAAAATGAAAGGCTGCTCCACTTTGAAAAACACTAAGTTTCCTGCCTATCACTTTATAACTCCATTCTTTCTTACATTCAAGTCTCAACTTATAATTTCCTGCAACTGTATGTATTAGCCTGATACATGTCCACAGCATAATAAATACAACATAATATTATTGAACAAATTCACTAGGAACAATGTCAAGTATTAGCATACTACATTTAAGCATCATAGTTCAAACATTTATAGAAATAATAGTCTACTCACATAATACATCTTACATAAAACACAAGTATAACATATCAATGGCAAAAATGAATGAAATATTTTTATGTCCATTCTCTCTCAATCAGTCAGTTAACTCACAATCAAGCTAACAGCTGTCTTTCAAGACCAGACTTCTTTGCCACTTCTTTTTCAAGTGATCAGAGAATAAAATTTTCTATAGCAGGTAAACTTTTTGATCTCAGCCCATTGGCTGGTCTCGTTCTTGTAAATTATAACCATTTGATAATAAAAACTACTCACTCAGTTGGAATAGTTTGCATTACATCAGCAATTTCTAGCATATTCTCAACTCAGGTGTTTACTTCAAATCAGATACTTACAAAAACACCATCATAAGGAGTGCCCAAAGTCAGATTACTCTGACAATTTAACAATTTATATAGCAATTAAATTTAAAATAGGGATAGGCAAATTTACTCTGCCACATACACTTTATAATAAATCAAACTGTATTAGAAATAAATGTTAAAAGCAGAATTTTTTTTTAATGCATCTGTTAAGTAATGAATTTCTTAAAATTTGTACCCATATGCTGAAACACATGCTTGCACACACACACACACACACACACTTATAAGTCATGATGACACATGCATAAATCATACGTACATTATCTTGAAAGAAGAGTCGGGTTTTGCAGAGGATGAAGACAACAAGTAAAATTAATCCTGACCCAATGGACATGCAGACTTTTTCCAGCACTGAACACACTTCAAGCGGTGTGAACAGTTTCTGTTGCAGAAGAGCTGCGTGTTTATCGTCTATTACAGCACTCTGCACATGACAGGAAATGGGAGTCTGATCTTGAAAATGCAACACAAATCTCCCTCACCCCTTAGGCACAGAGGTGAAAAATCTTTTTATTCTTTTTGTATTATCTTTTTATTTTTTATATTATTTTATAGGTATGAAGTTATTATGTGGCCTTTAAGGCTTAACAATAAAGGACAGGTATTTAAGAGTATATTCAAATAAATTACTTTCCAAGTAATATAAATTTAAGTGGAAATTACTTTTTATCAGAATTAACATGCCAATTGAAAGGATTAAAATTTGTTTGTTTCTAAACAGATCAGTAAGAGTTATTTACCTTCTATAATCATGTCTTCTTCCTTCTAATCACATGAAAATATATTCAAATATAAATTATTCAGGCATGTTGAAGATATAATATTTTAAATTTATTTTTCTTTCAACCAGAGGACATGCTAGCTATAGATCCTGACCACCATTTAAAGAGGAAAGACATCCTATCACCTCAATTGACATTATATAAATATATACGCATGACAAAATTAGAACATAATTTCATTGTGCAAAGGTAACAGAGAAGTGATAGGTAGGGAAGAATAGTGGATACATTTAATTATTTTAAAAAATTATATTCACACACTATATTGCCAACCCATTTAATTTAAAAAGACTAATGATTTACATTTGTCAATTATACATGTTGCTGATATAAACCTTTTTATGTTATCAAAGATACACTAAGTGCTCTTGGAGAAGGAAATGTGTCTCTTGCTCTCTTTCCAACAAGTCATTTTGGTACATCAGCAGGGATGGCAATAAATTCTTAAACTTTGGATAGTGATAGCTGGGTTTGCAGTTCATTAAAAAAAATGTAAGCAGGTGGTAATTTTTATAATCTGCTAAATAACACATTTGTTTCCAGTGATGTTGCTTTAAAAAATTCTGTTCAATTTAGCCCCTGGCCCCCAAAAGATTGGATACCCCTAAATTACATAAATATTTAGGGTGAATAATGTCTGGTAATTTTTTTCCCCTAGCTGAAGAGTACTTATGTGAATGGAAAGTCTTAAGAACTTGATAATTAAAGTGTTTTTGAATGTTTAGTTGAAGGGCGTAATTGAAGAAATGTATATGAATCTATCTAAGAACTTGAGAAAAGTTTGATAGATTTAGTTTTAGTTTCCATTTTATCTTTTACTGGAACAAGCATACTTTTAGCAATATGTTCATTAAATATTTTTTGCTGATGGTGTGATGCGTACATTAAGTTTTTTTTGCTGATGGTGTGATGTGTACATTAAGTAATTTTTGCTGATGGTGTGATGTGTATATTAAGTATTTTTTTGCTGATGGTGTGATGCATTCAATAAGTATTTTTTGCTGATGGTGTGATGTGTACATTAAGTATTTTTTTGCTGATGGTGTAATGTGTACATTAAGTATTTTTTGCTGATGGTGTGATGTGTACATTAAATATTTTGTGCTGATGGTATGATACAGTTATTAAGTATTTTTAAACAATAGTACATATGCATTCTGAATCTTTTAGTGATAGTATGATTGTGCTTTAAGTACTTTTTAGTGTTGGTAAGATAATGATTAAAGTACATTTTAGTGTTGGTATGATTATGATTTAAGTACATTTTAGTGTTGGTAAGATTATGCTTTAAGTACATTTTAGTGTTGGTAAGATTATGCTTTAAATACTTTTTAGTGTTGGTAAGATTTTGTTTAATGTACATTTTAGTGTTGGTATGATTATGATTTAAGTACTTTTTAGTGTTGGTAAGATTATGATTTAAGTACTTTTTAGTGTTGGTAAGACTGTGCTTTAAGTACTTTTTAGTGTTGGTAAGATTGTGTTTTAAGTACACTTTAGTGCTGGTATGTTATGTGCATTCTGTATTTTCACTGTTCAAACTTTTAATGGGTAGAGATGTGTGTACATTACTGAATATTTACTATTGTATAGTTTGACTTCCTGCTATTTCTAATGTTTAGTAATATTTGTGCTGTGCAAGTTCTCTGACAAGCTACACACCATTTGTTTACATGATAATATTCCTAACCACAAAGTCAAAAGCTTTTAAAGATTTTGTATTTACATGTCTGCAAGTGCTATATTTTGTGAAAAAACTTCTACAACTAGTGCCAGGAAGTCACAATTGGGAACTTGGGGCCAGGAAATCACATATAAACACACTGAATTGTATTGCAATCTTTCACCCTTTGATCATCAGTCTTAACACAATATACAAAAGTAAGAAAAGAAATTAAAATTTTGGCAACAATATTAGAAGTATTGGTCGTGACTTAAAAGTACATGTAGAGTATAATTTGATAATGTACTTCTGTATACATGCTTATGTCTTTAGGTACAAAACTAAAATTGTCCGAATCACTCTTTGGGTCTGTTGTTGAAAAAATAAGTCTAGTTACTTATAAATGCACTCGTCATTCAAAATTTTATAATTATTTTGTACCTTGCATCTTTCAAAAAGATAACGCATTTAAAATCACAACCCCCCACCCCCAAACATGCGGAGTGTTTAAAAGCAATACAAATGAGATATTTGATTATATAAATATATAAAGTTATCTTATTATCCCTTATTATCCTCATTTTGTCAATGAAGTATACAAAAACTAATTTAGTATACATTATGCTACCTTACTTTTTAAAAATATATACTTTTATATGGATGCAAGTTAATGTTTATCTGAATGACATTTGAATGAACAAACTATCAAAAAGTTCATATAAAACAATATCTGTGAGAATGAAAGGATAAAAAAGCAACAACTTTCCATTCAAACCAAAATAAACCTGATTGAAGGATAAAGAATTGAAATAAATGCTGAAAAGTATAAAACTGTACAATATCTATCGCCAACATTCTGAATACGATTTTCATAAAGTATTTTGAAAATTTCTAAAGAAAATGCAATTACCTTAAATGAACTACAGTCATATTCTTTGGGTTAAGGGAGATAATTAAATATATTTTTTTGAGAATGTGATAATTTTCGTTATGGTTTTTGTTTGTTGTTTTGTTAGCAAATGGAACACTGATATAGAGGTAAACTATTTTGAAAAAGATAAAATGTTAAACAATAGAAATAACCATTTTCTGGAATTGGAAAGAGAATGTTCAGACTGATTATTAGTGATCAAATAATATGTGTTCTAATTTTTAACTGTTCTGCTGTAACATTTTAATTACTGTATATCAAAGAGTTTGTGCTAATTTTCTGTTTTGGTTTTAACAATTAACTTGTAAAAAAACAACAAAAACATGCAATATAATTATCCTAGATTATATACATAGTTGTTTGTTTTTTTAATATAAAATGTTTCTTTCTAAGGAGACTTTGTTAAAGTCTGCAGGTATGTAGTGGGGTGGGATGGACTTTCAATATGTTTATTTATTCTTTCATAAAAATAAATATGTAGGTTACAACCTCATTCAACCAAAATACTGGCAAGAAGACTGAGGGCAGATTCTGAGCTTGCCTGAAAAAACAAACACACAAGCAATTACTCATTAAATAACATTCCTGTGCCTAATGAGAACACATTACTTAACTGTCATGATGAATGACTTTTCAAATTAACTTAAAATCAACCAAATCAACAAATATCATAAGAGGAATATTAAGCAGAAATAAACAAATCAATTAATTTGTTACTTGTATGTCTTCTAATATTTAGTCCACAGACAAAGCACAAGACACTGGTGAAATCTCAGTTCCAATCTAAAGAGCATTACACTGGATGGGCCATCCCTTGGAATACTGAGGTCTAAAAAAAAATCATCTGCTTTTATAAGGAACTATCAGCTTGTGGAACTGAGATAGCCAAGATCTAAGCATTGGAATATTAGGCAGTAGGTCCATGTGTTCAAGAATTAGCTTTACCCACTTTTGTCTTAGACTGATACAAACTAATAAAAAAAACACTTTATGTCATTTACTTTTGTCTTAGACTGACACAAACTAGCAAAAAAAAACCCCACCCTGTCATCTACATTTGTCTTAGACTGATACAAACTAATAAAAAACCCACTTTATGTCATCTACTTTTGTCTTAGACTGACACAAACTAGCAAAAAACCCACCTTATGCCATCTACTTTTGTCTTAGACTGACACAAACTAGCAAAAAAAAACCCCACCCTGTCATCTACTTTTGTCTTAGACTGATACAAACTAGCAAAAAAAACCCCTCCTTACGTCGTCTACTTAGACTGACCCAAATTAGCAAAAACATCACCTTGTGTCATCTATTTTTGTCTTAGACTGACACAAACACTCACCTTATGCCATCTACTTTTGTCAGGTACATGTTGATCTGTAAACGTTTGAAGGCTTGGAGTATTTGGCCAGTCCACTGGAATCCAAAATATTAGGAAATGTCAGAGATGACATCTCAACAGAGATGAAAAAAAGCTAACTAGAATTGGCTGGACCTATCCATTAATTAAAGGCACAGTAAAAAAAAAATAACAGGATAGGACTTCATTCTTGGGTATTGGGTATTGTGTTAGCAGAAGTGGCTAATTGACTGAATCAAAACATGTCACTTTGAAGCAGGGCATAATTCTTACCATCTACTTTCAATGAATTGAAAAATCTAATGTGCATTTTATTATTATAATATTTTTTATGTAATCAAGCTGCTAGTAATCAGGGATTCATATTAAATTTTGATTGTTATCCTTAACTGTTTGCTTGATCCATTTTGTCAATCATAATTCAGCTGTATTGAATGTACTATTAATTTTTAATTATCAGTGATTATCTCCCTCCAAAATGCAGCATTTATGGAAAGAGACCACAAAGAGACCAAAGTGGGAAAAAATCTCTAAATAGCTGTGTAAGGCCAGAATAATCTGAAAAAATAGCATCGGTATTTGAGGTTTAAATAATAGAATTTAATAACATATATCATATTCTCCATTTTAGTCCTCTAGACATAATTCTCACTGTATATAAGTTGAAATCTTTTGTTGGAGCAAAATGGGATCTTTAGTGATGGTATAACACAGAATCTTTTATCTGAATATAATGAATGGGCTTGTGCTGGGATATAATATGGACTGTTTTGCCTGAATATTATGAATGGACTTGTGTTTTGGTGCAACATGGAATGTTTTGTTTAAATATGATGAATGGGTTTGTGACAGGGTGTAAAATGAAATGTTTTGCCTACAATTTGTTGAACAAAGTCTACTGATGTTGCTGCAATATACTTACAGGTTCCACATCCACAGCTGTTTGGTGTTCCTCAGATACTGGGTTCATCCCATCCACACTATGGATGATTGCTGGGTCAGCCATGTAAAAGTGTGGGAATGAAATGACAACTGGTATTTTAAAGGAATCCACTGCAGAATATTAAAACTATCAACTTACAATAAATTATTACAACAAAGCAACTTAAGATAGTATAAACACACTTACATACACAAACCCTCTTCATAATACAACTTTAATTATGACAATACATACATATAAAACCAAAGGCAACTGACACAACAACATACAATCAATCATCAAGAAAGACACAAGGCACCTTAAAACATAACACATTACAATGACAAATAGAACATCATAAAAAAATAACTCAACACACAATATACTTAAAGAAAGTCAGTTTAAACACAAATACAACAAACATCCAATAATTTAATCCACAATAAAAACAAACAATTTAAAAAAATCATACTTGAACAAAGTCAACTTATACAACCAAACACGCATAATTAAGAATATATGCTGCAACAGACACCCCTGACCAAAATACACAAGTATGCTCTAACAAACACTCTGACCTTGTATGCTCTAGAAAACACTCTGGCTCTATATGCTCTAACAAACACTCTGGCATTGTATGTGCTAACAAACACTCTGACCTTGTATACTCTAGCAAACCCTCTAGCCTTATATATGCTAACAAACACTTTAGCCTCCTTGTATGTTCTAGCAAGCAAACACTCTGGCCTTGTATGCTCAAAAACACTCTGACCTTGTATGCTCTAGCAAACCCTCTAGCCTTATATATGCTAACAAACACTTTAGCCTCCTTGTATGTTCTAGCAAGCAAACTCTCTGGCCTTGTATGCTCAAAAACACTCTGACCTTGTATGCTCTAGCAAACCCTCTAGCCTTTTTATGTTCTAACAAACACTTTAGCCTTGTTATGTTCTAGCAAGCAAACACTCTGGCATTGTATGCTCTAACACTCTGGCATTGTATGTTATAACAAACAGTCTGGCCTTGTATGCTCTACACACTGGCCAAAATACACAAGGAGTATGTATGCTCTACACACTGGCCAAAATACACAGGGAGTATGTATGCTCTACACACTGGCCAAAATACACAAGGAGTATTTCTGCACTACACCCTGGCCAAAATAAAGTAGGAATATATACGCTCTAACAAACACTCTGGCCTTGTATGCTCCACAGTCTCTACACTGGCCAAAATACACGAGAAGTATATATGCTCTAACAAACACTCTGGCCTAAATATAATAGAAGTATATATGCTCTAACAAACACTCTGGCCTAAATACCTAAGGAATATATATGCTCCTCAAACTCTGTCCTAAGTATATAAGGAATATATATGCTCTAACAAACACTGGCCTAAGTACATGAGTATGGAATCTTTTCCTTACTTTTTAGTTAGTTAATGCCTTTGCTGTTTTGTTCTCTGCTGTTGAGTTGTTAGCATCATGACTGACTATTTTTTTTATTATGAATATGACCATGATATTGTTATTTTCATTCACTCCTCACTTGCAGTTGCTGTGTTGAATGCAAGAGCAGAGGATATTTGTTTTCTGAATGATATTGGTCCCTTTCAGAGAAGTTAATTCACAAACATTTTAGCTCTGCATGTGTCAGATAGCCTTACCACTGCACATGCACAAACGGAGATGGCACACAAGATTGAACATTAATCTTGATCAGACTGTGTCATACATTTATCACTGTCTGAGAGGGAAGTCTTCCTTCATCTGGGAAGATTACTGTCTAGTGAGGGTGGCTCTGTCATCTCTCACAATGGGAAAAGGGGGGGTGCATTTGTGCAGCTCATGCCACTATACTCTCACACAATGTACACAGATGCAAGTGAATGGATCCATTCTTTGGACCTCTGAAACAATACTTTGAGCAGATATTACAAACTCTAAGACAGACATATGGGAAATACGACAGACATTACAAACTCTAAGACAGACATATGGGAAATATGACAGACATTACAAACTCTAAGACAGACATATGGGAAATATGACAGACATTACAAACTCTAAGACAGACATATGGGAAATATGACAGACATTACAAACTCTAAGACAGACATATGGGAAATATGACAGACATTACAAACTCTAAGACAGACATATAAGAAACTCTAATATACAGACACTATGGAATTATGACAGACATTTGTGAATTACAAGAGACATTCTGGGAGTGCAAAGTTACTACAGCTAAAGATTTTTAGCAATTCTATGAAGTATTATGGCATCATTATCTGTTATGTCCATCCATGCAATCTGTTGTCAAGACATAACTTTTGTAATGGATGGTTCCCTTGCTGACTTCAAGGAGGATCCACATTTAAACTTACCAATCTGACAGTTGCTGACATTGAGAAGACCCGTTGGCAGACATTTGGTCTTTGGTGTGCAGAAGCCAATGTTGTCCGGGTTAATGCTGATATTGGCAAGTTCTGAAGGAGTCCCTCCAAATCTGTGAAGTTTTATTCCCTGTGGGGATTTAACGTCTTGCTGATAAGTCCCATACACTGATCTAAGCAAAAAGAGTAAGCAGTATTGTAGATCTTTTTACTTGTTAATTACTGCTCTCTCACAAACAAAATCTTTAAAGCCAATGCAAGCCCAGCAACTTCTTAGTAGAGAGAGGGTGAAATAATTAAGAAATACCCAAGACATGGATATAAATCTAGAGTCAAAACCTTGTTCACAGTACCTTCCTGACATATATTTGATGAAACATTACAATCTGCAAACATTTTATTTTCACTTCTTTATATATGATACAAAATGCAGATTCTTGATATCTTAAATTCTGTTTTACTTGTCTGGGTTATGGTAATGTAAATGAAAAACAAATACTTATATATATATATATGTACACAAACACACACAAAGGCATACAAAAACACACTCAAGCATGCATATTCACTCAAACACACACACACGCGCACGCATGCACTCGATACATACATATAAATACGCACACGCACCATACACACTCGAGTGAAGATGCACCTGCAAATGTCTGAAGAAAACATGGGAAGTGTTTGTGCATTTTGCTCAAAGGGAGGGGATATAGTACCATCTGAAACAAAGGGGAAAGAAAAGTCAAGTAGGCAACTTTTATTAAAGATTTGAGCATCTTATTCAGAATCTTTTAGCAGTACAAGTATTTCATTCACAGATATGAGTGAAATTTAATTTTAAAAAATTTTAACAATATTCATTTATAGATTTTAGTAGTGTTTCATACCTAGTTATGAGCAGCATTTCATTCAGAAACTTCAGTATTTATTTAAAAAATTCGAAGAGTATTTTATTCTAAAATCTAATATTTATTTCCCCACAAACCTGAGCAGTCTTGTATTCAAAAACAACTTCAGCAGTATTTAACTGCAAGGTAACTAATGAAAAATCTATGTGCATGATAAATTAGCTCTATTATACATCATGAACCTTCGTTAAACAATGAAATGATGATTATATGGGACACAGAACTAGAGTAATACCCCAGAGAATTATAGATGTAAAATGTTCAATAATACAATCACAAATATATTTTCAAGTAAAACACCTTTTCAAGTAAAACACAATTCAAACCTAAGTGAAAATTGTCCCTTCATCAAAATCAATATATTGTATATACTAAAAATTCTAATGAGATGCTGAAAGCAGCAATGATTTTTTTTTCACAATGAATAGTGAGCATGATTTGGAAGCAGCAAGAATACCTTGAAAATAGTGAGCACAAGTGGAAAGCAGTGAGCACAACTTGAAAGCAATCACAACTAGGAAGTAATCAATTTGGAAGTAATCACAACTTGGAAGTAATCACAACTAGGAAGTAATCAACTAGGAAGTAATCACAACTAGGAAGTAATCACAACTAGGAAGTAATCACAACTAGGAAGCAATCACAACTAGGAAGCAATCACAACTAGGAAGTAATCACAACTAGGAAGTAATCACAACTAGGAAGCAATCACAACTAGGAAGTAATCACAACTAGGAAGCAATCACAACTAGGAAGCAATGAGACAACTAAGAAGCAATCACAACTTGGAAGTAATCACAACTAGGAAGAACAACGTAATCACAACTAGGAAGTAATCAACTTGGAAGTAATCACAACTAGGAAGTAATCAACTTGGAAGTAATCACAACTTGAAAGCAATCACAACTAGGAAGTAATCAATTTGGAAGTAATCACAACTAGGAAGTAATGAGACAACTAGGAAGTAATCACAACTAGGAAGTAATGAGACAACTAGGAAGTAATCACAACTAGGAAGTAATCACAACTAGGAAGTAATGAGACAACTAGGAAGTAATGAGACAACTAGGAAGTAATCACAACTAGGAAGTAATGAGACAACTAGGAAGTAATGAGACAACTAGGAAGTAATGAGACAACTAGGAAGTAATGAGACAACTAGGAAGTAATCACAACTAGGAAGTAATCACAACTAGGAAGTAATGAGACAACTAGGAAGTAATCACAACTAGGAAGTAATGAGACAACTAGGAAGTAATCACAACTAGGAAGTAATCACAGCTAGGAAGCAATCAGTTCAAAGTAGCAGCAGTAAGAATATCTTCAAAGAAACAAACACAACTTGAAAGCCATGAGAATAACTTGGAAGTAATTAATAAAACTTAAAAGCAATAAATACAACTTGGAAGCAGTGAACACAACTTGGAAGTGGCAAATACAACCTGGAAGTGCACAACCCACAAAGCAGCAAACACAACTTGGAAGTGGTGAGCACAGCTTGGAAGCAGTGACAATAACTTGGGGCAGTAAGAAAGCTGCATGTACATGAGATATAACAAAAGCAAATTTTAGCAGCACCTGCCAGATATGTAATTGCATAGGAAGTACAACATATATGAGATTTAACTTAGAACTAAATGGCACAAGATGGCAGGCATATAAATAAAACAGGGGAAAAAAAACAAAAATATCAACAATTAGCATTTTTGAGGATGGGGAGAATTATTTGTTTACAAATTCTAACCTATGTTTGTACAAATTCTAACCCGCCACCCCTCAAATGTTTGAATATATGTACAAATTCTAACCTGCCACCCCTCAAATGTTTGAATATATGTACAAATTCTAACCTGCCACCCCTCAAATGTTTGAATATATGTACAAATTCTAACCTGCCACCCCTCAAATGTTTGAATATATGTACAAATTCTAACCTGCCACCCCTCAAATGTTTGAAAATATGTAAAAGTTCTAACCTGCCAAACCTCAAATATTTGCATGCATATCAAATTGTAATCTGCCATCCCTCAAAAATATGAACACAGGAACATATGCACATACCTGATCCATTGACCATGTTGGCCCATGTTGTACTCCAGTAAGGCAAAAATCTATCACAAAAATGTATAAATGGATGAATGAATGAATTACATCACTAAGGAACATAAATACAAAGGCAAAATGCAACTAATCTGCCTACAAGAAATGAAAATACTTTTCCATTTTACAAGCATAAAAAAAAAAAAGAAAATGAAAGACAACAAATGAGAAGATTAGCAAGACTACAAATCTAAAATATATAAATTGAAATATTTTCATTCTTATTAACATTACATGTAAATATGATCTTTTAATTTTACTGTAAAATTCAGAATATTGAAATATATTAATTTAAGGTTATTCTGAAAAATACTGTAAAGTGGGTATACATCAAATTACAGTATTATGTTTGTCATTAAGCTGATTCAACAATCTTCCACCCTACAGTCACCATCAAAAATCTATAAGGAAGAAAATGAAACCATACATTGAGTGCCAATGCTATTACAACAGGACTGAACCATGAGATGATTACCCTACACATTCATGAAGTAATGACCATAGCAAAGGTTGGCTTACACTTTAAAATATCTTGTGTGTGTGCCTGTGTGAGAGGGAGAGAAAGCATAGACATGGTTGTAGGGGTACACTGCTTTATGCAAATGATAATGAATGATCTTAATTTATACAGTATATCCAATATTTTCCTTATGCAAAAATATTCCTTTATACACCTCTCATTTTTCACAATATGCTTTATAATGATGCAAAGGCTCCCCAAAATAAAAAAAATATAAAAAGATTTTCACCAAAATTAACAGATTAAATGAATTATAAAAATAAGTATGTAATAAAATACTAAATAGAAATGATTTTATTCAAGGCCTACAATTAAGAGACAAAAGAAAGAAACTTAAAGTAAATTGATATTTTTCTATATTTGAATAAAGATATTCAGCTTTTAAATGCCTAGATTAAAAAAACTAAAACTTCTCCGGCTAATGGCATTACATAATGAAGGAATTAATATACTTCACTGATAACCTTTGAAATAAAGTTCTGATGCATCAAATAATCTGAAATAATCTTATATTATTTAAGGTTTTAAGTTTAAAAAACTACCTATTCCATTCTTTAAGCAGTTGTAAATATTATGTTGAGTGAATTGTGTTAAAAACATAAATTGTATTATTGTATTGAGAATATAATTTAATTAGTTCATGAATCTAGAGACATTTTATTATACTAAGACCTAGGTGAAAGATTCAGTTTCATTTTGGTTGTATGGTTGTGACCCGGGGAACAAATAATTAATAGAAAACATATTAACTAATATCACTATGCCACATAATTTCAGAAAATATAGCAAATCTATATAGGATAACTCCTTATACAAATTTGAAGCCACAATTAAGGTTGTACCTTGAACCATTGTATAAGTCGATGTGACCAAGAGTGGTAATATCATTTTCACCAGTGAACACATTGTAGCTCCCATCATCAGTGTTGTTTTTCTATAACAGAAAATCCCAAAATAATCAGTCCACTTGTAGAACAACAAAACAAAGCAAGTTTAGTTGTGGTTTAAATATCCATTATTAGTATTATGTTTACAAGTCAAGATATTAATGCAAACATTGTGAATACAACAATGAAATGCAATATGTAACAGTGAAGTGAAATGAAAACTAGTCCACAGTTTATTCATAAAAACAAAACAAATATTGTTTTGAAACAAAAAAATCTCTCCTCTATGAGGTGATGTTCATGGCAAACATTTATCAGTGATCAACCAACTAGATTCCTTTTCTTTCTTTTCTTCCTGATATTTTTTAACATATTAAAATAAATTCAAAGAAATCCATTCCAAATAATAAACAATCATAAACAAAACATAGCAATCTTAATTTGTAATACAACTTCTTAGTAATTTAATGTATAATACAAAATAAAAGTTTCACATTTAAAATACAGCATAACAATTTCAGAATCATTAATAATATAACAGTTTCACATTTACAACACAACATAATCATACATTTATTACTAATCAACATAAAAATGACATACTGAAAACAACAAAGCAATCTCACGGTTACAACAACAACATAATCATACATTTATTACTAATCAACAAAAATGACATACTGAAAACAACAAAGCAATCTCACAGTTACAACAACAAAAATATATAAAAGACTCATACTTAGAATGATCTCATATTTATTATAATAAAAAAAATTAAATCTCATATCATAAATTATATAATAATATCCTACTTATAACATTAATATTTGACATTTATAACATGATCTAGTAATCTCCCTTTTATAACACAACAGAACAATCTCAGATTGGTAAGCATTCTCCCATTTATAATACAATAGTACATTTATAAGATGACAAAATAATTTCACATGTACAATGCAATATAATAATTTAATGTTTACAAGATGATTATGCAGTCTTACAATTCTAAAACATTATAACTATTTGACATTTATAAGATGATGAAGTAATCTCAAATTTATGGTATAATCTACCAATCTGATGTTTACAAGATGACAAAGCGATCACATGATTTTAACACAATATAACAAAATGACATTATAGATGACCAAGCAATCTCATTTATACACCATATAGCAATCAGAGGTTTACAAGATGACCAAGTAATCTCATATTCTAACACATTATAACACCCCCCAAAAATGACATTTACAAATGACAAAGCAATCTCATGATTTTAACACAATATAACAAAATGACATTATAGATGACCAAGCAATCTCATTTATACACCATATAGCAATCTGAGGTTTACAACATGACCAAGTAATCTCATGATTCTAACACATTATAACACCCCCCCCAAAAAAATGACATTTACAAATGGCAAAGCAATCTCCCATTTATACATTATATAGCACTCCGAGGCTTACAAGATGACAAAGCAATCTCACATTTATACATTATATAGCACTCCGAGGCTTACAAGATGACAAAGCAATCTCACATTTATACATTATATAGCACTCCGAGGCTTACAAGATGACAAAGCAATCTCCCATGATTCAAACACATTATAACACCCCCCCCAAAAAAATGACATTTACAAATGACAAAGCAATCTCACATTTATACATTATATAGCACTCTGAGGCTTACAAGATGACAAAGCAATCTCCCATGATTCTAACACAATACAATTATCTAACACTGACAAGTTAATAAAGCAATCTCACATTTATGAAGTAACCCACAATATCTGTATAGAACCAGTCTGGAAAGAAATGGTTCAAAATTTTCAAGGATGGGTCAGTGTAACCCCAGAGCAAGTCTCTCACTGACTTTGTCATAAAGACATCCTCTTGCTGAAGAGAGAGAGCATCTGAGATTAAGCTCCGAATATATTTTGGAGCATACTGTAGAGCTTCTATCACTGCCTGTAAGCAACCAGCAAACAAAAGAGATTTAGCATAAGTGTGAAATCTTTAAGTCCACAAGCAAAAGAGTACTGAAGATGAAAAGCAACAGTCAAAATCAACATAAGTTTCAAGTGACAAATTTCAACAATATACAACAGTCAAAATCAACATAAGTTTCAAGTGACAAATTTCAACAATATACAACAGTCGCAATCAACATCAGTTTCAACTGACAAATTCCAACAATATAAACAGTTATAATCAACATCAGTTTCAAAAGACACATGCCAACAATATGCAAAAGTCAAAATCGATATCAGTTTCAACTGACAAATTCCAACAATATGCAACAGTCACAGTAAATTCAGTTTCAATTGACAAATTCCAACAATGATTCCTAGTCTGGAAATTTCACAAAATATGCTGCATGTCAGTTTAAGGTATTTTTAAAATACAAAAATCCAATTTGACATAAACAAGCCAAAAATGATTGAATCTTACATGGCATCATTTTTCTAATATAATAATAATGATAAATGATAAATATGATGACATTATACAGAGCACATTCTTATACAAGATCTAAGCTCAATAATGTACATAAAATACACAACAAAATTTTCAAACAAACTGCCTGAAACATAACTAAATACAACAAAACAAATTCTCTAAGTTGACCTGCAAACTAACAACATACAACAAATTTACAAAACAAACACAAGACATGCAAAATAACTAAACACAACAAATAAATGTATGTATAAAATAAAACACATCAATATAACAGATACATAATGTGTAATTTGAATAAACGACACAGAAGAGATAGTTGTGTTTCCTGCTGATCATCTTGAGAAATGAGAACTCTCCTGAATTAAATAAAAGGAAAAGTACTTTCTACAGATTGTTAAAAAAACATCTTTAAAATTATGCATATACCCTCACCTACCTTCCAATAAGTGAAAACTTTACAGACAACTTAAATCATTTACAATTGCAGTTCTTGCCCTTGTAAACCCTATGTCCAACTTTACCCCCCAACCAAATAATTGCAGTAGGTTTAACTTTGCCTGAGAAGGCAACTCATTTCCTTGTTACTCTTAGTTCAACCTTGTTGAAGTAATTACCTATGGATAACAATTATTAAAGGTTAGGGGTGATGGTGGGGAAAGTCATTCTCATTCAACAGATGTTTCTGAGCCCATTTCACTAACAAAACTGTTTGGATGACTAAAAAAAAACCACAACATATAATGTGGTGGGCAAGTCCATTAGAAGGAATCAATAAAAATACCCCATGTGAAAGGCAGCAAAAATTCAAGATCCCTTTGGATGGTTAAAGTTGTAAAAAGTAGGTCATCATCTATCCAATCAAAATTCAGAAAAAAATCTACTTGAAATACAGATTGATACCAAAACTTTTCATTTTCACTCCACATGCACTAAGTGAAAGATATTAGTTTAGGGAACAAAATATTCTCATATCTTTCACTTAGTGCATGTGTTGTAAGCAGATCTGAAATTCTAAATCAAATGATTTAATACTTATCTTGTGCATGTAAGCATGTGTATAGGTGAGGTGAGAGAACGACCCAGTTCAGAAAGCAGACTTTTTCAATAAAGGTGGTATCCCCCATATTTTCCACAAAGGCTGCCATCTAAAATACTGATTGACTTTTATGGTCACAAAAGGCTTTAAAATGTGCCTGCATAATGAATATATGTGTTTGTGGAAGAGCAGGACATATATTTGGATATGTTAAATAACACCAGAATATATTGGATATTTTTGTGGGTTTGGTTTTTAATTTATTTTAGCTGAAGGTGGCTTTTTATTTTAGGGAAATATATTCACAAAATGTGGTAATGAACAAATGGAAAGATAATTTCAAGCACAAAATCTCATCACCAGAATTGGAGGGTTGGCTGTGGTGAATATGTCGGTTAACTCGTCTCCTGCAGACTGGTCCCTCAAAAAGAAAAATGTTCGATTTTGTTTGTAGCTCACAGTTCCATTTTCATAAAAAGTAATGTTAAATTTCTTCCTCTTTTCTCTGAAAATAAAATGTAAAAAGACCTTTTCAGATAAGACTACAACTCTCCCTCTCAATCTATCTGTGAGTGAGTGAGTGTGCATGTGGGTGGGAGTTTGTGAGTGGGTGTGTGAGTGAGTGTGCGTTTAGGATACAATACATTTATTTTCACCAGTCTGCAGGAAAAAATGTACATTTACAGATCCTAATGAAAGTGTTGTCTGTCCCCTAAAAATATTAATCAATTTGAAATGAAAGTAGCTGATCTTGAAAATATGGCTTAGGTGCCTGGTCCAACTTCCACAAAATCAAACAAGCAAATTAATTTTTTTTTTAAAGTAACATTTTTTATTTCTTTCAGATGGATAAGCTGGTAAATTAACAATAAAATCTTGTTATCTTCTCATCATCATACTCAGACAAGTTAGTGCACTGGGCAGATGGTTTTCTTCTTTACTTACTAATATTGTCATAATGTCAACATAATTATATAAATGATAATTTCAAGTTTAACTTCAAATAACCAAAGGCATTAATTTTTTTAAAAGTAATATTCCAAGATAAATTAGCATTTATTACAATTATTTAAGAATAAAATAAGGGAATTAAAATATAAAGAAGTAGGAGAGAAAAAAATTATAGTACTTTGTTCAATTTGACTGGCTGCTTTAGACATAGTCTATAAATAAAATTTTCATTTTTTTTCACTGTTCAAGCTCAGTCTTGCAATGTGGCATAAAAGATTATATGCTACTTTTCACTTATTTGTGCCCCCTTCCCCTTTTTTGTTGTTTAATCATAAGAACATTCACAGATTTTAGGCTACTTGCTGAATTCAGTTGATTCATTAACTATTTCATTAATAAATTATGTATGCACTTTGTAAGGATGAAAATACTGGAGCCTAGTGTTGAAGTCAGGCCAACTATCAATTTGCATTTACTGATCTGAAGGATCTAGAGATTGGTGATTTGAGCTATATAAAATTATATGTTCACTCTGATATGACATTATCGACAATGGTTAATGACTAAAATAAGAGCATTTGATCCTATAAAACAAACAAAAACTTGCAGCAATACTTTGAATACCTCAGTTAGTCTAACCAAGTGATTAAAATAGCCAGTGAAATGTGAGCAAACTGTTTGTTTACAAGTTTTGAAAAGAAAGATTTGCAGCCAGACATATATACTAATATAACTGACTGATTTTCTTCTTTTTTAATCAATTAATAATTTCAGTCTTTAAATCCTTAATATAAATATCACATAATTATAATCAGAACAGGCAAATCCTTTAAGAAAAAATATAAAGTTCAGTGTAATTAGTTGTCTTGGTGTGTAAAGTATTTTGCTGATACAGTCATAGTTGTTTCAAATTACCAATCTGAATTTAAAATGCTTACAAGGAAGAGTATTTTTATAATGGAAAAATAGATTCTATGTTTAGTATCAACTTATTTACAGTAGACATTCCTTTGTATCCTGATTTCGGTGATTCTTTCCTGGCAAATCCCTAAAAGTTTTGAGAGAGATGAATAAGAACTTAAAATAGTACTGATTTCAAATACAAATTCACAATGTTTGCTATGTTTAATAAATATTAATAAAAACATAAAATAATAGTAAAAATTGGTTTATAAGTATTTATTGGTTTATAAGTTTTTATGTGAGGATCAGTTTCAATCAGTTTACTAACTTACTATAGTAAATATAAAAATATAAAACAACGCTACATATAGTTAAACACATTAAGAATTGATCAAAACACTTGTACGTTGTGCAATAGTTGCTGAAATCAATAAGATGATTAAATGCCTCTTACTTTGCATTGAGTAATAGTAAAATTATCTACAAAAGTCTGTTAATAAGCAATATGATTTCTGAGATATTATCAATAGTGATATCAACCCCTTCTGGTGTGCATGGAAATAGGAAATTTGAATTTATTCACTGAACCGTGACATCTGCTATAGCGTTAACCCAGCCCACACATACCTAGACCTTCTCCCCTCAAAATCTGTTAGAAACCCTATAAGGTAACTGATAATTTGATAATATACGTACTGGTAAGTGTAAGGTCCTTTCTGAAATACTGCTGGCTTTTCTCCATTCCTAATTTCTTGTGGATTGGTCACGTTAAAGATATAAAACTGCATATAGATTGGAATGTCTGGCTCACTCCAGATGTCATACAACAAACTGTCATTGGCAATTATTACAGTCTGTAAGCACATGACAGAATACGAATTAATACACACAAGTAACACATACATGTCTGTATTTAAGTTGCTACTGTTATGCTTCCATTTATCCATTGTCTATTCAGTCATCCATTTAATTTTCCATATACACAGTCATTCTTCATCAATATATGCACATAAAACTTAAATTAAAGTCAACAGAATTTAGAGCAAAAATAAATTTATTATGTATAATAATTTATTTTTTTAAAATTATAAACTTGATAAAAAAAATGTAATGTTTAATTAAAATATTCATTTATTTAAAGATTTAAATGACTTTTCATATGGAAAAGCATTATTCAGAACAAACAAATGCATGCTAATTATGTGAAGACAAGAGCAATGAAGAGAAAAGTCATGCTTTTTTTTTTAGCTATAATACATCCAGCATTTTTTAATTTTGTGCTTGACCAAAGTAACTCCTTTACCAGGGTGAACTGACAGCATCTCAAGATAATTTGGTAGGAAAACAATTTATGTTATGATTTGGTACTTTCATTTCTATATACACATACATGTATCTTAACTACCCATTATTAATTATTTTAAACAAACTTTAAATTCTATGTGTACAAATGCTCCCTTACAAATTTGTCTGTGATGATGCAAATGATGAATTAATAATCACTATTACAGATTTCTGCAGTAAATATTTTTTCTATCAGCCAAACCACCACTTTATTAGTGGCATTTTTAAGTTCTGAAATGCAAGCATGCCAATCAGTCAAAACTTGCAAGAATATTTTATTTTTTTAATGGTTTTTAACCAGAACATGTATTGTTCATTGTGGACTGATTATACACAAAAGGCTGTAAACTTTGAATGAAAAACACACCGATATAGTTAGAAGCTGTGTGTGTGTGTGTGTGTGTGTGAACAGGTATTGATACTAAGAATTTTGAATGAAAAACACACCTATATAGTCAGTAGCTGTGTGTATATGTGTGTGTGAACAGGTATTGATACTAAGAATTTTGAATGAAAAACACATCTATATAGTCAGTAGCTGTGTGTGCGTGTGCTGGTAGTAAAATTTTTTTAAAAAGAAAATGTTTCAACTTTCATTATTGCCTGTTGTTTGTGGATGCTCATGAATTCAAGATGTAGTCTCACTTTTTTAATTTGATCTCTGACGACCATGTCTACAATGGGAATCATGATGCCCCCACCAACAAGTAGAAACACACCAGTACAGAAAAGAGTACAAAGCCGGCAACTGCTACAGCTCCACATGGAATGCATTCTGTATCTGTGTTAGCTGTAAAACAAATATGGCATGCCACAAACACTTTTTTAATGACAGTGCAGGTTAGGAATTGAAAGATTTAGATGCATTTAAGTTCAGTTTAAACAGTTTCTTCACTTAGAATATCTTCCCTTCAGAGCTAGACTGAAACTCACTTGACTCGTAAAATTATTAATATATTGTACAAGAGAAGACATTACATAAAGCAATGATAAATATATTTTGAATATATTTTCATGCTGATAATCTTTCTGCAATTTTAATAATTATTTTTTATATATATGATTTAATGCCAAAATATGACCAAATGTTTATTTTAGAGACCGAGGTGAGTGAAAAACTTATTATAATTTTACTGAAACACAAATTTAAAAATAAAATACATTTTACTGAGAAGAAACAAAACTCCCAAATTGAGCTAAGTAATCACTGTTAAGCTGGTTTATGGATAATCAAATCTGATGATGTCCACTGCCTTTTAGCTTAACAACATTCAATGAGGTTATCACTTAAATTGCCACAGCAGGGAGCAAATTTCTGCACTACATCTCAACATGTTTATCAGACTGAGAAAGCAAATACTTATGTAGTTGCTGAGTGATTGAATTTTGCAAAATTGTTCACTGCAATGTTAATATCATTGGTTTCCTCATGTCAGTTAATAGAGCTAACGTTTAGAAATGTGAACCAATAGAGACTCAAGAAGGACAGATAGACCAAGGGGACATTAGCAATTAAAATTGCTATTTGGTCCAAAGGGGACAATTAAAATTGCTATTTGGTCCAATGTCAGTTCATAAGAGAGTAGTGTACATCAGAATGCCATCATCATATCAATAGACTATCCAATCAAATATGTGGCCACATCTCTGAGTTGATGTGTGGGCAGACTGTTCAAGTTAAAAATGTGAAGAGAAACTAAGACTTTTAGTTCATATGTCAATGGGGAAGTTAATGTGAAAGCTGAAACAAAACAAAAAAAAGAAAAATACAATTTGCTTAAAAACAGTAAGAAAGATAAGCCAAAACATAAAAGAAACAACTATAGCTTGCTAAGAAAGGTAACCAAGGGGACATAATTCAAATCGCTAAGTGGTGCAATGTCAGTTTATTAGAGACAATAGTGTACATCAGATTGCCATCATCATATTAATATACTATTCAACCTGCAATGACATCTCTGAGTTTGCATGTTGACAGACTGTTCTAAGTAAAAAAGAGAAGAGAATAAGAGTTTTAGTATATATGTGTCAATGGGGAAGTCAATGGGAAAGCTGAAACAAAAAAAAAGAAAAAAATACAAATTGCTTAAAAATGAGGAAAGACAAGCTGAAATGTGATCAGTAACCATGGAAAACCAAATTTTACCAAAAATTGAAAAAGTAAAGAAAAAAGAAAGGAAAGAAAATGCAACTTGCTAAGAACACTAACTAAGAATAAAGGCAAACAATAACAAAATAAAAATATATTTTGTGAAGAATTGTCAGTACTGATGTATAAAGAGTGACCAACATTTAAAACAAATTCCATAAGAACCACCCTAAAAATTCCTGGAAATAGGCTTCAGCAACTTTTCATGTCCATGGCAGTGTTCATTGGGGAAAAAAATTTCAGAATAAGAACAAGCACTTTATTAATTAACACTAAAAGAATAACGGTGAGTTATACGAGTGCATAAGCACTAATTTGATATTCTAAAGCTTTAATTGAGAAAATTTAAGCATTTTACTATAATAAATAGCACAAAGTAGCACACAACACAAAATACATATTTTAAAATATGTTTGCTCACATCCAGTAAAATATTAAAAATGTGTAGAAAACAGGGAATATAAAAATAAACTTGTAACACAAGTATACTTTTATAGCTGTAACACAGACTACTTAGACGTAAAACAGATATGAAACAAATAAAAATTAGTTCATGAAAGTAAAGACTGAAGTGTGTATAAAAGACAAAACATTAAAAGTGAACAAGATAGAAAATTAAGAAAAATCACATTCCTGAAGAATGAAGTTAAGATTGATGTTTGTGTAAAAGACAGAACATTTAGAGGTAAACAAGATAAAAAACAAAGCTCATGAAAGTAAAGACTTGCACATGAAAAAGATGTTAAGGTGTGATAGTGCTTTCATTTTCAGTGACAGTATTTTTTGTTTAGTTGTCATAATGGGCACATAAAAGAAATAGTACCAAAGGGGTAAAATACAAATGTTGAGAGAGCATATATACATGGGTAAGGTCGGACAGATACACAAGTATATATCAGGGGTGCACAAACCGCTGCCCACAGGCCACATGCGACCCAAGACAGGCTCTATGCAGCCCCTAGAGGACTTTTGGATATTATCATTATTACGAATGTAAAGCATATTATTTCATTATTTGTGTTGTTTTTTCTACTGAGCCATCCCCATGTAGCGGCACTCCATGCACTATCAATTTGGAAATTTGGCCCTCTGGCCTAAAAAGTTTGTGCACCCCTGGTATATATGAAGCACTGAGATAGCATGTATACATGGGTAAGGTCAGACAGATACATAAGGTATATAAGGGAATATGAATCACTGAGATAGCATGTACACATGGGTATGGTCAGACAGATATTTATGTATTCCCTTTATAAGAATCACTGAGATAGCATGTATATGTGGGTAAGGTCGGACAGATACTAATATATTCATTATATATAAATCATCTAATTTTGCTTATACTAGTTTACACACCATGAATTTACTATGCAATAATGAAAGAACAGTTACTTTTCAAATTACAGTCAAATGAAGAGGATATGCAACATTTTTTTCAAAGAAACAATGAAGGTTGTTACATATCTGCAGTTAAACAAAGTACTTTGTGATTAATATCTAAGGAAGCATGGTACTAAATGAAAGAGTAAAATGAATGTAAACTCATAAACTGGCCAATATAAACAAATGTTATAAAATGAATAAACTCATAAACTGGCCAATGCAAACAAAAGTTATATAGATTATTTGACAGTTTTGATACCTCCATCTACAATGCAGCAGTTATGGCAAAATACAAATGACATTCTCAATGATCAATATACAGTCATTCTAAATTTAAAAAATTAAAAGATTTTTTTAAAAAACAAACTTACTTTCCAAAATCACATGTGGTATATCATATTTAAGAAACTCACAATTTAGCAAGCCTTGATATCAATACACATCAGTTTTGGAAAATAGCAAGTAAGCTTGAATCACAAATCTCCTTGTTCACATAAGTATGTGCACACTTAGTAGCTTACAAATGAAATTAAAGAATGTACATCAAATTCTTATTATCAACAATCTCTAAGCTCCTGGAAAATAATCTTGTTTTATTATATTATTATAGTATTTGAATGATTTTATCATTCTTAACTCTAGACAGTTTTAAAACAGTACCCTCTAGAGTCCACCGTGAAAATACCATCCCCTAAATAAGTAAATTATCTGCATGTAAAGTATTTGAGGATGTGTGTGTGTGTGTGCAACTGTGTGTGATCTTTGTGTTTGTGCACTCCAGGTGTACCAGAATTGTCAGCTTTATCTCAAGGTCATATATTTTATCAATTTCCATGTTATCTCATTAGCACTTTCGATTTAAAATAACTGACCTAACAACTGGTCTGACCTACAATACACCATTTTCTACTTCAGGTACAAATGAATATTGCAAGAGAGACAAAGCTAGAAGTGTTTCAGTGTAATTCTCAACAAACAACAGTCAGGAAAATCAGTTGACAACAATAGTAATACAGGTTTTAGAGATTCAAATCCAGTTTTGTTGATTAGGTCTTTGCACTTTGTACCCACTTGAGTTGTTATAGCATTTAATTTAAAACAAATGAGCAGTGATGAATTAAATGAATAGTGGGAGGGGGGGGGGAGGACAAGAGAGAAAGGGAGATGGGAGAGACTATGAGAAAGAAAGAGGAGGGAGAGAGACAAAAAAGCTTGTTATTCAAAACAACAGAAATGACTAATAAACAAAAAAAGAATTAGCTGCAAAATGTCCTTTCTCACTTTACATAAATTATATACACAATTTGGGCAACAAATAAAAGCATGGAAAGTATTACTGATACACAAGAGTAAACCAATTTTTACTGTAAAACATAATTAATTAAAACATAACATGTTTAATTGTTACATAGTTTTAATGCTGAAGAGATAAAAACAATGAACCAATTTTTACTGTTACACTTAATTGTTATTGTTAACATGTTTAATTGTTACATAGTTTTAATGCTGTGTACATAAACATCCAACAGTTTGTTACAAATATTACTATTCCTTTCTGCCATACTTCTACAAGACTTTTTAACATTGACTATGTTTATGTTTAGAATATGGCTGCTATGCTAAAATTAATTATAATGTAGAACCTGATTGAGTTAGCAAAGATAGCAATCTTGTTGGCTCTTTTATACCACATCTAGATTTTATGTGCTATTTATTTTCCTTGTCCTTTGGATGATAGGATTTTGGAAAAAATAAAATGAGAGATAAAATAAGAAATATATGCAGTATAAAAGAAATGAGAGTACAAACAATGGTAGAATGATGAACAGAAGGCTGGCTTTTACTGAAGTAATGTTAGTTTGAGCTGTATTGTTTCTATCCTGTATTGATATTGTCTGACTGAAGAAAGAGAGGTTTTAGTTGTCACCGTCCTTTACTGATAGTGTTTGATTGCTTATTTCCTTGGATTCTTCATGGAACAAAGGGGATGGTGACTGAAGCCATAAATGATTTAAGCTGTGTTGCAACTATTTGTTAGATTACTGACTGAGGCAATGTATGTTTATGCTGTGATCTAACTTTCTGTTGGTACTGACTGATTGAAGTAAAGGAGATTTAAGTTGTGTCGTAACTGTCTTGTGTCGACGTCTGACTGAAATAATAAAGTTATGTTGTAACTGCCCTGTGTTGATACTGATTGACTGAAATAATATAAATTTAAATTGTGCTGTAAATGTGCTAATACTGTCAGACTGAAGTAAATGAAGTTTAGGTTGTATTGTAACTCTCACAAACACACACACACACACACTAATAATAATATAAAAATGTAGATTCTAAGTTCCTTTCATAGATAATGCAAAACTTATGGGACAAACACACACAACACACACACATACAAACATGCAAGCATATAAACAAAAATTGTACTTAAGAGAAATATTTATAGTTTCCAACAATTCAACAGTCAGCTGACATCCAGAGAAATTGAAACATGATTACAAGAAGTACATTGATGCAAATCAAATCAAACACTAAAGGACCATAACTAAAAAATTTAAAAAAACACCATAAATTGAAAAAAAAAACATACTAAGGATCAGATAACTTGATTTGCAATTATAGTTTATAAAAAGTGCCCTTTTCTTCAAGCCTGCTGTCAATCACTGATAATGAAACACTTGACCTGATGGTAAATTGTTGATACTAATTGACACATTAATTTAACTCAAGACAAAACAAAATACATGATACAAATTTATCAACAAAGTTTTTAAACATTATTAAGAATGACTGATTTAAGTAAACCAAATAATTATTGATAACATGGACAAACAAGCCAGTGCAATGTGTAAGAACAGTCAGTATTTAGGACCAAAGACAAGTAAAACTGCTAAGTATGTAAGTAGGGTCAGAGGCACAAATGGCCAAATGAACAAATAACACAGTTGCAATATGTAGAACCAGAAACAAATAAAAGAATGCAGTTGTATGGCCAGTTGAACAAATAACACAGTGCAGTGTGAGTAACCAGAGAAAAGTAAACAGTGCTGTGTAGAACCAGAGACACAAATAACATAGTGCAGTGTGTAGAACCAGAGACAAGTAAAACAGTGCAGTGTTTAGAACCAGAGATAACTAAAACAGTGCTGAGTGTAGAAACCAGAGATAAGTAAAACAGTGATATATGTAAAATGAGACACAAATAACAGTGCAGTGTGTAGAAACCAGAGATAAGTAAAACAGTGCTGTGTGTAGAATGAGACACAAATAACAGTGCAGTGTGTAGAAACCAGAGATAAGTAAAACAGTGCTGTGTGTAGAATGAGACAAATAACACAGTGAATTGTGTAGAAATCAGATATAAGTAAAACAGTGCTGTGTGTAGAATGAGACACAAATAACATAGTGCAGTGTGTAGAAACCAGAGATAAGAAAACAGTGCTGTGTGTAGATTGAGACACAAATAACATAGTGAAGTGTGTAGAAACCAGAGATAAGTAAAACA
This sequence comes from Sinotaia quadrata, assembly GCA_028829895.1. Taxonomy (NCBI): domain Eukaryota; kingdom Metazoa; phylum Mollusca; class Gastropoda; order Architaenioglossa; family Viviparidae; genus Sinotaia; species Sinotaia quadrata. The sequence continues at coordinate 114,715,275 of CM054181.1, read as the reverse complement.
GTGCTGTGTGTAGAATGAGACACAAATAACATAGTGCAGTGTGTAGGATCAGAAACAAGTAAAACAGTGCAGTGTATAGGACCATAGACAAATAAACTGCAATGATAATACCAAAGAAAAATAAAACAATGCATTGTGTAGGGTCAGAGGTCTAAAATATTCAAAACAAAAAGTAAGTAGGGCCAGATGTCTAAAATATTCAAACTTAGTTATTTGTGAAAAATCAAACACTTCTTTTTTTCCATTTTCTGAGTACCAGACCAATGATGAGATTGGGCAAGTGGGTAAAACAATGTGATACGATGATTCTACAAATAATATATACAACAAAAAATAGCAAATATGTACACTTTCATGCATGTAAATAAAGTGTACACACCACACACACACTTTCTTAAATCATTTATTGTGTTTATAAAAAATAAGAAATATGACTCCATAAGCCAAAATATATAAATAATTTTTTTAAATAGGCAAATATAAAACTTTCACCAAAATGTTATCTCATTGAAATTGTAAATATATATATATAAATATAAATGTAATGATCAAGTAAATGAATTCTTACTTATAACTGCATACTGATCCATCACTTTCTTCTAATTGGTTCTGGGTGTCTCTAATGGTTGAGATGACTGACATTTTCTAATTCTTAAACTTAGTGGTATGTAAATTTATGACTGACATTTTCTGTCTACTTCTGCATTCTTATACTTAGTCAAAGGTAAATATATGACTGAGATGAGTTTAACTCACTCTTATGAATACTATACAAGAAAAAATATTAGCAAAGCATATGGCATCTCATTATTTTAAAGTATGACTATAAATATTTTAGAGAAAATAATAAAATAATTCTAAAAACTAATTTTATAAATACACAATAGTAATTGGTAGAATTAATATAATAAATTAGTTTTATTTAAATTTCCCATTTTAATTAAATTATATAAATTTACTTAACTATTTTAATTGGCTTTTAATTATTATTAAAAAATAACATTAATTATATTTTATTCTTTTAGCCACATTTTTATGCTATGTAATACATTAATGGTCTACACGTTCTACTGATAATTTCCTTACTGATTAAATGTTATTTGTAAATTAGTACAATAAACTGTATTTATTAGAATGTCCTGACTGTAAAATAACTGTAACAAAATGTAAACATTTCACTCAATTAAACGGCTGATTATTATGACTGATTAGTAAAATAATTTGTAATATTACTTTGCCTCCAATGACTGAAAAGCAAAGTGTAAATTAACACATCACCAATTAAACGCACTTTAAACATTTTTTGTTTACGTGCATAAACATTTTACATTAAATGGTTGACTGAATTTAGTAAAACATTTAGTAATTATTATTTTTCCCCAGTGTGCAAACATTTCATCCCATTAAATTGGTCTTTGCTATGTAGTGCTGATAATTTAGTACACAAACTATAATTATTATGTCTACAGTAAGTGACTTATGGAATAACTATAAAACAAACTGTGATTAACCGGGTGATTATGACTGAAATTGTTGGAACAAACTTTAATTACTATTTAATCCAAACGTAAACATCTGATACAATTTGCTCACTAGAATGACTAGATGATAGATCCGAGTTTAGAGTAGTTCATCCTTAAGTGCGTGCTGTGTAAGACTCCCCACTCTTGTCAAAAGTAAGGGGGAAAATATGTTCAAAGCTTGCTGTTTCTAATTTTCCCACTTTACAAGTGGGACTGAGACTATGTAACTATAAATTTATCCTGCCAGAAGTTAGCTATGCATGAAAAAATAAAAGATTCATGGACTATTTAGTTTAGAATGATTATAGCTTGATTATTATGTAGGCCTAAGTTTTATTTCTGACAAGATTTCGTCAAGGTACATTAACTATTCGATATAGCTGTTGGTAAACTTGGACGAATCAGCATTCTCTTGAAAGAAAAAAGTAGATATAAAGGTCCGATTTTTTAATACTGGACTAGAACAATCTGACAGAAAGTTCCACACAGCTTAACTTTCGTCGAATATATTGTTCTCTGAAAAAGCCAAATTTTTATTTGCCTGGACTTGTAGTTGGATTTTATCTGTTAGCTCAGTTTCAAACAAAAATACATGCAAATAAAACCCACCCCACAACTCTACAAGTGTCACGTTTGAAAAAAAAAAAAGAAGAAGAAGAATCGAAAAGAGCCTGCAGTCAAGAAATTAAAACAAAGTGTGAATATGCGTGTTGACTACAGCAGGTTTTCATAAACTATTAAAAACATCAATATGCATATACTTAATTTAGCCAATCAAATTGTATTTTACATAACTGCTAGAAACTCGACACACCAGAACGTACATTTAGTAAACTTGGGACTTTCTAGTAAGTTTTCTCTCATATATCTCGAAAATATTTAACGCATATATTTTAATAACTTCAAAGTTTGCTTCAGTTAAGGACTTATAGATATTATTTTCTTCTTGACTGTTGATATTCACAAAAGTGGGAACTGTCATGGAAGAAAATGGCGTCGAGGCTAGATAGACACATGCTTTTTCTTCTTTCACTTTCACGTGAACAACCACTTCAAGATATTTGTTATAGTTGTTCAATCACTAATAGAGATGTTCATTATTGTGCTAAATAAGAGAAAAAACAAGAAAAAATGTATTTTGAATTATAGATATCTGAAGATAATGTCGGAGTTTTATCCAGTGTATACAGTTGTCTCCTTTTTACTAATAGTAATACGTCTTTTTCCGAAAGATTCTAAGATTTTATTATTACTGTGGCTACAGATAATGGTCAGTCATACTTTTAAAATACATACGTTCATTTAAAACCACAATTCCCACAAACGAAAAGTTGTTAATTCGTGTTTGTCTCGATTTTAGACATATTCTGTAATTTGCACAGGCTTGTGACTTTATTTATTTGTTATGTTATATAATTTCAAAATTATTACTTTTGTTTTTACATATAATTATAAACATAAATGATATTTTTTGTGTGGATAGAATAGTAATTAAATATGATATTGTAAATATGAAAAAACATTTTTTAACTTTTTATTTTAGATTTAATTAAAATTACCCATAAAGGAGCATGATTGCAACAACAGTAAACTAATATTAATAATAGTATAATTTTAATGTCTACAAGCAAAGTTTAATTTATAAGTAAATTTTAAATACAAGAACGAAAGTATGATTCTTTGGTAATCTAGAAACTTTACTAGTTTCAAGCTACACTGAAACTAGTGAAAGTGAAGCAGCAAATTTTTGGAAAACAACATTAAGATGGTGCTTTATCAGTTTATATGACACTTAACCATAGGTGAAAACACATTCTTAGATAAATCATATAAAATTCTTTAAGTAAATATCATAAAACAGACATAAATTTCATGCTGTATTATGAATATGATATATATTATTATTATTCAGTGTTTCTCTGAACAAAGTATAATTGTAAAATTAATTTTATTCCATTCCTTAAAGTAGTAAGAAGTTTTATTGTGATGGTGTTTGCTCTAAATTTATTATGTAATTCCAGACAACAGCAGTAAAAGCATGTCAGAAGAAGGTAGTGCTCTTGCTGCAAACATCATAAAAGTGGATATGGACCTAACACATCTGATGGAAGTTGTGACTACTTACAAATGCAGAGTTTGCTCATTCTCTTGCTCCAGTAAGAAAAATTTAGCTGGTCACTTGCGTAAAGCACACATGCTGATGAGCCTGTCCACTAGGGAATCAGAATCAGTTGAAGTGAAGAGAGGTGAGGATGGAGATGTAGAACTTGATCCAGAGGTAATGGCAGTAATGCAAGATGTTCCATCTGCTTGTGAGGCATTAACATTAGACACAAACACAGACATGCTTTCTCATACAGATCCTGAAGGGAGCTCAGCCAGCCTCACAGCTTCAGGAGCAAAGATTGTCTCCCAACAGCCGGATTCACAAACTAACAATATGCCCCTTACTTCTGCCTCACAGCCTAATCTCTTTACACTTAACACCAGCACTGGTGCACATAATCTTGCTATTACTGCTATTCAGGTAACTGGATCTGGCCTGACTCTTCCTTCACAGACTTCTGTTGATTCAATAGCAGTATTTGAAAACAGCAAAGACTTGGGAACAGGCCCCACATCCATTGTTCCATTGACACGTGAACTCTTTCTCTGTGGCATGTGTAATGCTGGATTCATGTCTGTAGAAGACTGTAAACTGCATATGAGTCGTGAGCATGGTTCTACAGCAGATCTGGTGACGGTTTCAGAGAATGGAGAAATTATTGATGGAAGAGGGCACGTGAGCGTCGGCACTCAAGCATCTGCCAAACGGCCTGGTCGCAAGCGGAAGACAGCATTTGTTCAACCTCTCCCCTCACCATTACCCAAAATAAAGAAAGAAGATGATGCAGATGAAGATTGGGTTCCCTGCATGACTCGAGATGGACGACAGCGACGCAGGATTCGTCCACCAAAGGCACTTAAGGAGGACTATGTGATAGTAAAGAAACGCAAGTACCGCAAACAGCGTCAAGTAAGTTCTTGAATGATTTGACTACAGTCATGTGGGACTGATATTCCAAACTGTTCAGTCTTATTTGTGCATGTGCATGCACACACATACACACAGTTGATCTTAGACTTGACATTTACAAATTTAGAAAAGAAATTTTCTTGTAAAGTAGATTCGTATAACATAGATAATGAAAGTAATGTATCATATGACTACACTAATTGCAAGTTGTTCAAATATAAAATAGGAAAATGTGTGTTTTTAAATATGATACACCATAATGATAGTATAGCTTGATTTATGTATTTGCTGTTGGTTTTGTATGAAAGACGCGCCAGTCTTTCATACAGAATTCTAAACTATAGTTGGTGGTAATTATTTTAAAAGTTTTATTGTTCATATTTATGTGGCAGTAAAATATTTTTAAAATTTTACTACCATCTCCAATTTTTTACTGAAATTTTAAAATTGTAGTAATTTTTTTACCCTAAATTTATTTTGAACACACTAACATTAAGGCTTTTGTTTTGTTTTGTACTGGTTCTGTAGGGTACTAATATTAGTTGTTCTTTTCTTTCAGGTGTACATAGAACAGTACACATTGACTTGCAGTTATATGGGGTGTTCGGCTCGTTTCCGAAGCCAGACAGCCCTGGACATACATCTTACTTGCCATAATCAGCAAGACATGGGGTTCACTTGTTGTCACTGTCAGGAACTCTTTCACTCATGGAAACCTCTCCGACTTCACCTTTGGCGCACACACACTGTGGATGTAGATCTCTTTCAAGTAAACAGTTCTTTAGTTCATAGATAGAGTGTTTATATTAAGATAATAAATTTTTGGTAGAATGATTCTGTTCCAGGAAGGAAATTTAATGGTTACTGAAGCAAAATGTGAAACATCCTTCCATCTGTTGCATATAACATATCTGATTATCAAATAATTCTGCTCTTCTGTTATCTTTTCATCATAATCAGGTACTTTTGCAGTTGGCATTTAGGGGCTTAGGCATATATATATATATACTATATTGTTTTTCTCTGTTCACTAAATAGCATTGACTCTTTTTTCCAATCAGTATATAGCATTGGCTCTTTTTCTCTGATACATAACTGATGAGAAAATGCTAAGACAAAGAGGGAATTTGGCGGTTCCACTTCAAAAACGTCGACATAATAGGGTTGGCGAGTTAACCGAGGTTGAGATAAATGGGTTCGACTGTAATATACTTATATAATTCTGTTCACTTGGATTTTAGCAGATTTGGAAAATTTAAAAAAAATTTAAAGTACCCATGAGTAGCATTCTATATGTAGAAATATTCATATGAAAACTGAATATTTGGGATTGTGCAATGAGCATTGTCAAACACTAATTTAAGTGCTTGGTTTTCAGTGTGAAACTTGTGAGTACAAAACAGACACCTCCCACAAGCTGGGTATTCATCGTGAAATTCACAGTGACAGCCGTCCATATACTTGTGACATTTGTAACAAAGGCTTCAAGCAGTTGAGTCAGATGAAGAACCATCAGATCATCCATGCTGAGCACCACCAACTGACACAGGATCGCTGGTTTTCTTCCAAGACCTGCGAGATTTGTAAGCGCTCATTTGCCAATAGCAAGTGCTTGAAGAAACACATTGAAGCTGTGCACAGCAAAGTCAAGCCCTTTGTATGTCCTTACTGCAACCATGCTACTGCTCGCAAAGCCATGCTAAATCTGCATTTGAGAGTACACACAGGAGAGAAACCCTTCAAGTAAGATTTCACTCAGAATGATACTACTTTCTTTGTTTATATTTATGTTATAAAGCAGCATTTTATTATATCAGTGAGAAATTTTCATTGAAATACATTAGTCCATATGTTGCTGTTAGATATCTGCTGTACATCTTTTTCATATCAGTGAAAAATGTTCATTAAAATATGGCAATACTTGTCACTGTTAGAAATCTAAAATCTAAGGGAAAACTATTAGTAATTTTAAATCAACATAATTTCTTATCAGTGAGAAATTGTCATTGGCATACACGACTCTATATCACTGTTAGAATTATAGGGGGGGGGGGATATTAGCTTAAGTAAATCAACAGTTTATCTTATCAATGAGAAATTATGTAATACATCAGTGACATTAAGAAACTTGTATAAAAATAATATTTTTGTATTATTTATTATTTTGGCCAGAGTAACAAAAGTATTTGTATAATCTTGCTTCTAGTAATGATCAACAAGATCTCGCACACTGATTCTGTTTATATACATTTTAGGTATAGTTTGGATTGAATCAAGATGTGTAAGGTGTATGCATATGTGCATGCTGTCTTAATCCCTTTACTGTTATCCACAAGTTAACTCGTCTACCAAAAATGTCACCTATCCTGTGCATCAAGAGTTATCTCCTTTTCAGGTATAAAAGTTGTCTATGCATTGTGGAATCTGAATAAACTCATCATAATGTAAAGCATTGAAAATGGATAATGAATTAATAAAATAATGAATTAGAATAACTTCATTATAAAAAAGTAATAAAATACATAGGTCATATGAATATTAATGATTAAATTTAATATACAGTAAACAATTAGTTGATTATCAAGTGTATATATTTTGTATAAACATCTTATAAACATATTACTGTGTAAACATATTACTGCAGTAATAAATCTGTGCATGAAAAAATAAATTTAAGAAAAATACTCCGTCAACTTAAAAATCATAACATACTGTCAGCCACATTTATTTTCTCACCCTTCAGATGCATAAGTTCAAAATACATGTACATGTAATTTAAAATTATGTCTCTGACTTTCTCTTTCTCACAGATATGCACTTACTTATTTACAAGATTAATATAGAAATCAATATACAAATTGAAGTGAAGTGAAGGCTCAACCGCCACTCCAAAAACCCCTGCAATTTTGAGAATTAGGGAATTCTGTTAAATGAAATATTTTTAAAAATATTGTAAAGAAAATACTTTGCGATTGTTGTTTGTACTTCAATAAAAATCTGTTTACAGGTAAGTTTATGTTTTAAAACATAATTTTTACTATTTAAAAATAATTCTATTAGAATAATCCCTGAGTGATAATTTTCTATCTAATGCTTAATAGTTTGTAAGCATATTTTCAGCACATCTTTCCTTTGTTTAACTCATTTAATTTTCATCCAACCCTTTTGTTTAACCCGTATAATTTTCAACCCATCCTTCTTTTGTTTAATCCATTTCCATAGCATGTATTCACAGGTTTACATACCCTGACCCAACATCATTGGGAGCCATCCTTTAATAAATGTTTACATTCCATCCTTTGCAGATGTGATGTCTGCCCTTACTCTACTGGTGACCATAACTCTTTGCGGAGGCACAAGATGCGTCACACAGGTCAGCGCCAATATAAGTGTCAGCTCTGCTCCTATACATGCATTCAGACAATTTCTCTCAAAACCCACATGCGCAACAAGCATCCCAAGGCAGAGGGTATTCACATGTGTCCACTATGCAAGTTCCGTTCAGTTAATAAGCAGATGTATGACAATCACATGGAAGACCACAGGAATGGGTTGGTGCCAGAGACCACAAAACTAGAAGCCATGTTACCATCAGGTCAGACGCCTGCAGAAACAAATGGAGATACGACTGTTGGCAGCGAGAATAGTCGTACTTCATCATGGCCGATGCAGGTGCAGATGCAAGTGCAGACGATGGAAAGCGGGGAAGTGCAGGTCAGTGCAGAGGACTTAGCCAAGCTTAGTGGATGCGAAGGCCTGGTGTCTGGAGAAATTTCTGCTGCCCAGCTCATCTACTCTGCCCTCAGCGTCATATCTCAGCAGCGGAAATCTGACGGTACAAGCCAAACAGCACAGCTGCTGAATGGCATACAAACAACAGTCACTACCTCCTCTTTGCCTTCTGACAAAAATGGGGTGACCTCGCACACAATCATTTTTCACTTGCCAGCATGCTCTGCCCTTCAGACTCCTAATACAAAGTCGGGAGACCCTCTACTAGAGCAGGAGATTTTGCACAACCATGACAGAAATCTGCAAGAAGATTCTGCAGGAACTAGCCACCAGGGAATAGACATGGAAGATGATCTTACCTGCCAGGGTCAAGGACAAGATGCACATTTACAAGGCAGGGAAAGTGGGATGGTCCAAGAGAGGGAACAGCTGCAAACTCAAGGCAGAGGTGAAATTTCACAGGTACTGTACACACAGGCGGCCAGGGCTCAAGCTAGCCACATCCTACCCCAGGAAGCAGATCTTCAAGTTGTGCACCTAGCATATACTGCTGATGGAAACTCCATGCTCCAGAGCAGCTTGGGCAAAATGAGAAACGAATATAGCACTAGTGATGGGACAGTGGTTGTATCTGAGGCCAGACACAACCTGCAAGGCATAGAAGGTGTCCTTGTTACAGAGGGTGGACAGTTGCAGAATGTAATGGTAACAGAAAGTGGGCAAATTTTAGAAGGTGTGTTGATCAGTACTGTGGCTGGTGATCAGGCTCCAGAAACTGCTGTTGAAAATCAAGAAAGTATTTTTGCTGCCGAAAAGTTTCAGGTAGCTGAAGCTGCAGAAGCAGCTCGAGTGTTAGCAGAGGAGACTCGTAACAGTGAACTTTCAGATCATCAAGTAGAGACGCAAGCTAATGGTAACAAGTGAAATTGTGTTGTAGAGTACTTGTAGCAGAAGTACTAGTTATATTAATGGATTACCAAGAGTAGACAATTCTAATTATTCCTGGCAAGGAACTGGATTGCACTACCCTTGTACCAGCCTGTTGTTAAATAAAGATTTAAATTTATTTATTATTCTAGAAAAAAATTGTGTTATAGAGTACTTGTAGCAGAAGTACTAGTTTAGTAGTTATATTAGTGGATTACCAAGAGTAGACAATTCTAATTATTCCTGGCAAGGAACTGGATTGCACTGCCCTTGTATCAGCCTGTTGTTAAATAAAGATTTAAATTTATTTATTATTCTAGAAAAAAATTGTGTATTTGTATGACAGCATTTTTTACTTCACATTTTAACAAATTACAAATTAATGGTACAGTTAGTACTAAGAACAACTGAAAATGACATGATTGCATTAACTATTGAATCAGACCATGCACAGTTCAGACAAACTAGCAATTATTTCTTTTAATCAGAAATTTAGAGTTTGGTTCCCAAGAACTTCATCTTTTATATTTCAATGAAATTTTGGGATTAATGTTTAACTTAATGTGTGGGATCCACTTTGCCATAATCAAACCACTATTTTATGATATTTTGCTAACTAGCCTTTTAAAAAAAAATGTTTAAATACTAGGAGTTGTCTTGCATAATAGGATTGACTGTCAGTGAATCTGTTGATGGCTACAACTTTGTTATGTATGTACAAAAAACACTTACACAAAAGTTATAATATAGCACATGAATTTGTTGTTTTTTGTTTGCTAGATAAAAATCTGTTCCTTTACTTGATCAGTATTCTTTTTTAATTTGGAACTGTTGTTTATGTATATTTTCTCAGATAAGCATCTAGTCTTTAAAGTGAAAGAAAAGTCTTCAGTCTTTAATGCAAGATCAAAGTTTACTGTCTAGTCAGCATGAACAAAAATTGCTTCTTTTGCTGAAATATATCTGAAGAACAAACATTTGCTGGTTATGTATCTCACTACCTCAGAATCATAATAATGCAGTCATCATATCATGTGTAGGTTATAAAGTTCCTTTGTTTGATAAGCACTCAAAACTGATACATAACTTGGAAGGGAATATAATTAATTAATTTAAAATGAATGTGTTTTCATCTTGATCCATGTAATGGTTATTCCAGGTTCTTTATGAACAGATTTGCAATTTAAAAAAAACAGTAATTAATTTTTTTTAAAGATTACTGTGGAATATCTATAAATGAATGTCATTTTCAAACATACAGAAGTGCAGCTATGTTATTTTTAAGAGAACATATGTCAGTCAGAGATTCTCATTTATTTATTATTTATAAAATAATTATTTTTTAAATAATTGTGATGCATAAGTGTGGTTCTTATTAGAAAGCTCATAATAGCTGGTAGGTGTCCATTGTTATGGCTTTTAAGAAACAAAAACAGAAAATAAAAACATCTGTGACGTGATTAATAGTTTTTAAATTTTGTCTTGTATGAAAAAAAGAAAGTCGTTAGAATGAAAGAATGAACCAAAATACAGTCAGTGTTACTTATTGTGATCATATTAGTGTTTTATATTTGGAGTTTGTGAAGCATAAATTAAAAATCAAAGATCTTAAGAATAGTGCCCATAGTGTAATAAATTTGCTATATCACAAATCATAATTACAGCACCTATATAGTGCAATAAATCAATTATACTAGAAATAGTTCACTTATTTAATATATGTGTATGCATTGATGATTGAATAAAAATACATTTAAAATTAGAGTCCCTCTACTAAAACTTTGATCAGTGATTCATTTAATTACATTCATAAATACTATACAATTGCTTCCCCCCCCGGCCATTCACAAATATACTCTTAAAAGTGTCTACACATAGGCTTATTCTGTCAAAGTTCTTAATTAGAAAAATTGCTATTATTTTAGCTTATTTAAAGTGTCAATACAATGCTTTTAATTCTTTTCACAATATGTTAAGTGACTGAAGAATGCAAACAGTCATTGCTTATATTATTTGAAAGTTTTGTTAACTAAATCATTCAAATTGTCTTCTGCAGTTTATTTACTTGGACTGTTTTCTAGCGATATATACACTGATAAGTGATACTAAATGGAATCATGGTTAGTTGCTGTAAGTAAAATTAAGTTTGTAAACGTGCACTTCATGATAATGATTATGGGTTTGAAACAATGCATGGGTTAAACTTTTTTATTGCCTGTGGCAGTTATCAGTCACTAACTTCACTTCTCGAGTTTCTGTAATCTGCTCATATTTTTCAGCTCTCTTGCTAGATGTGTTCTTTTTTAATGATCACTACAACAGACTTGGTTCTCAGTAATGTGTTCAGAAACGAGCTTGTTATGGACAAAATCATATCTCATGATTGTTCACAAGGAGGAAAAAGAATTTTTAATTTGCTGTTTACTCTGTATGGATGTTTTATATGTATGTTATTATGAAGTTACAAGAGAATGCTTCTGAAGGAATTAAAAATCGATTGAAGAGGAATGCCTTTATTTAATTAGGCACTTTGTATTCATGAGCTTTCCATTAGTATTAGAATTTATGTTACTGTGGAACTTCAGTCATTGTTTTTCTTTTAGTTTGGCTGATAATTAAATGCTTCTGGAATTTTTCTCTTTAAATGTGAAGAGGAATGTCTTTAAATATACAGGCACTTACCATATGTGCTTTATATTGATGATAATACAATGTATGTCACTGTGGAGTTGCCATTAATTTTTTTGTTGTTGTTTGACAGAGAATGCGCGAGAGAATTAAATATCAAGAATGAGCAAATCTAGCTCAGCTGCAAATATAATTTAAATCAAAACCATTAAGTATTATCATTACACAGAATAACTTAATCTGAGATTGTTGATTTTACCAATGCACAAAAAACATTTACAGAATGAAAAAATACAATTAAAATGCTTTACCAATGCACAAGAAACATTTACAGAATGAAAAAATACAATTAAAGTGCTTTACCAATGCACAAGAAACATTTACAGAATGAAAAAATACAATTAAAGTGCTTTACCAATGCACAAGAAACATTTACAGAATGAAAAAGTACAATTAAAGTGCTTTACCAATGCACAAGAAACATTTACAGAATGAAAAAATACAATTAAAGTGCTTTACCAATGCACAAGAAACTTTTACAGCAATGGGAAAGTACAATTAAAGGGGTGTTTAACCACGGCATAAAAAACCTTTTACAGCTTGGAAATAATATAACCAAAGTGGTGCAATAAATCAACGCAGCAGCAAAGCAATTTATTCTGTTCATTAGGACCAGGGGCATCCACCGATCAAGCAAATTACTTCAAACAATCAACAGCATAAAAATGGTGTATTGATGGCTACTCAGCATATTCATCAAGAAGAGTGTCTTTGTGTGGGGTGGGAGGGACACCTGCTTGACGGGATTCTCACTGCTTTCTTTTCATCAGGCAAGACCTATCATATTAATTAAATCTACACATATAAATAAAAATAGTTAAGTTCATTACAGCTCATTCATGCATTAACAAGAAACAAAACGATGTTCTAGGTTCTTCAGTGTTCATTTATTCACGCATGTTTAATAGTTCTCTCCAGTTCATTCTTCTTACAAAGAACAATGTTTTCCTTTATTTCATTCACTCACACAGTTTTTCTTTTTTTCTCCTAGGTTCTTTAAAATGCATTCTTTATGCAATCTTTTCTAGGTTCATTCTTTCACCAAAATGCATTCTGGCAAAGCTGATTTTGTTAAAAGGAGTGTACTAAAATTACCTCTTCTAAAACTCTCATACTCTGGATTCAAGCATTTATAAGATTATATACATCATAAATCGATTTGAAACTGAAAATGCAGGCATAGACTGACTTCCTGACAAAAAAATAAATAGCAAACTCTGAGACACTATTAACCCATTCTATCCAGATCTCAAATGCATGGATGTAAACAGTGGTCAAGTAGATCAAATAATGAAATATGTGGGGTTATTTTGATATTTAGTTTTTAAACTTAGGCAATATGTATAAAGTAATGTTATTCCACATTATTATATAAATAATAATAATAAATAAATATAGCTAAATATTAGTACTCATTATAAACAGGGTTAAACATATTACTGTATAACTATAACAATGTAATTAGCTTGCCAAAAGTGGCCCCATCCAGCAGGCTTCACAGCATCACTTGTTTTACGACTAGATTTGTGCCATGAGTGGTTAGGATAGAATGAGTTCTCAAATTTAATACTTATATTTTTACAAACATTGCATGTGACCATGCTGGGCATTTTAGGAGTTATTAAATATTTTGTAAAGGCCTTTTATAATATTACAATCATAAGTGTTAAATTTACGAAAGCAGAAATTGAATGTCATTTATCTCTTTCCATATATTTTTATTATATTGAGAACATTTCAACATTTTGTTTTGGAAAATGCATTTTATGTTTATGAATAAATGCATAAATTGTAATAATTTAAGAAGCAGAGTTAGTATAAAAATAATACAAGTACTACTAGATTTGGCAAAGAACTCTCTTTCACACTAAACAGATGAGTATGAAGTAAAGTTTTAATTTAAACTATTTTTTGCTTGTAAATTTATTTTCAATGATCAAAGCACTGATATGAAGTAGAAAAATAACCATACATTATGAATATACAATAATATCCAAACTAAATACCTGTACACTAAATTATTTCACTTATATGCCACAGCTATACAATGTGGCTCAAGTTTTGAAATCACAAAAATGCTTGCGCGCACACACACAAACACTTTCTTAAATATCAATGTTTCACTATCAGCTGTTAATATTTACTGCTGTTAAAGCCATAGTAAGAAGATTTAAGCTAGCAATAAATTCACAAGAGGTAGTTAGTTCCAAGCTTTTACACAAACATTATACAACTAAGAAGCGTGTCATGACTATTATCTGTATTACTCCACATGATGTAACAATTTAAATTAAAGAAAACTAAAACAAACAGGGATTTTTTTCTATGTACAGCTAACCAGTCTTCTACTTACATCAAATAGCTACAAACAAACTCACTTTCAATCAGGTATACAAATCTTTTAGACACCTTGATATCCCAAGCTTAAAATAAACTGTTACTTTTCTCTCTATTTGCACAAACACGCTATTTAATTTCTGTACAATTTGTAGGAACAATTTTCTCAAAATACAATATATGCACATTATTAAACATTACAGCATAATTATGAGATTATTTTCAAAATGATAGTGTTGGTTAATTGTTTTAAGATTCAAATTCCATTTAAGTTCTATTTCAAACATTTTTGTTTTGTATATCAACAAAGTAAAATATTTCATCATTTTTATTTTAATATTAATTTATGTTGACGACACTCCTCTATAAAAGAATTTATTAAAGTCTGACTTTAAGACCTCTTTATTTAAATACAATTACAATATCATTCAATTTATTTTGTGATGACAAGTAATTTTTTCCTCAGTTAACAAAACAACACACCCCTCCCACACTTTACGGGGGTGGGAGTGGGGGAATTTTATTTGTTAAAAGTTTAATAATTTTTCAGTCTCTATAGTTTGTCTTTGACAATGAACATTTTCATGTCTAACTGGCTTATGTTAAATAATTCCTTGTATACCCTCCATTTCTCTTTCTTATTATTAGTTCTGGCAAACAAGATTGGTAATTTTAACTAAAATGATTTAATCACAAAACCTGCTTAATTGTTCTAATTAGAAAAGAAAAACAATGCCTTGGTCCATTTCTAACTGGTCTATTTTAGTCTAAAAGACTAAAACAAAGCACAAACATTTATGGATAAGCACACACTTTTTTAAACTTTCCATACAGGAAATAACAACACACAGCATGAGAAAATAAACAGGTGTACAATTTTTACAAATGTCATATCAAATAATCAGTGTGTGTGTTATTTACTCTCAAAAAGTCAAAATATGTAAATTTCAATGGTGTTCAGAAAATAAAGTTGCAGAGTCATCAGTGCCATAAACGTAGAAAGCCCAGGCATATAGTGGCACAGGTCAGTACAGTTCCTAATAAAATAATAACATAAAAGAAATAAATGTACAAATGCTAAAAGTTTACACATTAAATATTAAAACAATTCAATACATGTATCATAATTCAATTTTGTTGTGGACACTGACTGCTTGAATTATGCTAAAATACTTTTCTTCTTTTTGGTTATGAGTCTTTATAAGGCAAAAGACAACCAACATTTCACACTTTCTAAATGTCTATGCTTTCCTATCCATGAAATTCAGAGCTTTGTAGAAAAGTGTTTGCGTGCATGTGCATAATAAGTGATTTCTTGATGATGCTTTCTCTTGAAAATCTTTTCTTTTACAGTTTCTTCTGCTCATCCACACAAACCCACCCACCCAAATGTTTGTAAAATAATTATTTTCTACAGTTTGATATTTTACAAGTACCTTTTGACTAATTTATATTAAATGCTATCAGTTCATGATTAAACATCTACATGAACATCAATTATTTTGATTCTATTTTGTTGTTTTAACGATCCAATTTTAAAGTTACTTATAAAACAGTACAGAAACTAATAAAACACCATAAAGACCATTCATAGACAAACTATGGAATACTAAGCAATATTACATATAAAATACACCAAAAATCTCAGTGTATAAAGACTTGCCTGAATTATCATTTATAGCAGAAATTTTAAATAACAAATTATAAGCAATGACATTGCAAATCGGTCATAAAAAGAAGAAACAACAACAAAAATTATTAGAGTAACCACCCTTTCTTTCCCCTTTTTTGTTGTTGTTGTGAACAATGTAACCTAAATTGTGCAAAATCAATCTCACTGACCTGATTTCATTAACAAACCAAAAATATAAACCTAAATTCCCCAAATTTACAATTTACTTTTCTTCAGCAATACTTTTATCCTGCAATATGCTTTAATCCAAGCATGACACTGCAACTTATCCTTAGCAAAGATCATCTTAATTATTTTATTCCAGGTATGGCATGAACAAACAATTACTTCATGCAAAGATAAAATAATAATAAAATAAATTCTTAAAAGGTTTAACTTGAAATGATGTAATCTTAATTGGCCAAGAATCTCTTTCAGGAGATGAAATATTCTGCATTTCAATCTGATTTGTTCATTGATTTAGTAGGTCACAAATAAATTCAAAAACTTAGAGGAATTATTAAGCAATCCAGAAGTAAATGTTTGATGAGTTTAAGAAATTCTACTACAGCAAATTTTCCCATCGGAAATGTCCATAGTTACATTATTATTAATTGTAAAGTTACTGAAGTCCATAGTTTCCAAGGCTTCCAGAAAAACACTGGTAAGGAGAGGCTATCAAAGGGATCTGCTTCATGGGAGAAATATTTGGACCCATTCCATAATCATACAATATCTTTTTTTGTTTTCTCTGATGCAGTTAGATAAAAACCAAAGTACTGTTCATCTGGTGCACCAGCCATTTTTTCTGGTTGTTGCTGTTATTTTAATTTGAGTACCTAATAGCAAGTCTTGAAAGTAGAGTAGGTTTTCTTATTGTCTTGAGAGTAATGAGAGAGAAGGTTTTCTTGTTGCCTTTAAGGTAAAGTAAGAGTTGGTTTTCTTGTTGTCTTGATATTAAGGTAAGAGTATGTTTCTTGTTGTCTTGAAAATAAAGTAAGAGAAGGTTTTCTTGTTGCCTTTAAAGTAAAGTAAGAGTTGGTTTTCTTGTTGTCTTGATATTAAGGTAAGAGTATGTTTCTTGTCTTGAAAATAAAGTAAGAGAAGGTTTTCTAGTTGTCGTGATAGTAAGGTAAGAGTAGGTTTTATGTTGTCTTCTTTGCAATAGACTGGTTGTCTTGACAGTAAGGTGAGAAAAGGTTTTCTTGTTGATAGTAAGGCAAGAATAGATTTTCGTGTCTTGATAATAATGTAGAGTAGATTTTCTTACTTGTTCTGGTTTAGCTGTCCTAATTTGTGTTTCCACTTCTGTCTAGCTTATCTTCAAGCCCACATGCTTTTGTGTGGAAAGTGGGCCACTAATGTTCATGAGTAGAAAGTGTGGTAGTGGTAGTCAAGATGTCAAATGTTATTGTTGATTATAATTATTGTCCATCTTGCTTTATTTTTAAATTGTGCACAGGTTACTTACTGAAGCAAATGTGTTTGCTTAATGAGACAGAGAAGATGGAAATTTGGGAGAAAGTGGGGAAAATTTTAAATGAAATTTAGAAAAGTGAGTTTATTCCTTTGCATGCTAACCATCTCCAAGAGATAGCAAGCTGTTTGGTTAGTGCATGCAGAGATAGTCCCTATGTGTGGGGCAGCTCCTGTACTGCACCAAGCCAAACTATAATTTTTATCCCCATACCTAATGATGTACATGCAAGAACTAGGAAATCTACACATGCAGATACTTCCTCCTGCATATTTATTAAAGACTATAGAGTGATTAGATGCTCTAAGGTACAAGGAGTTGATAAACTGTCCAATCAATATAAGACTAGCAACATTTTCCAGATAGATGCATAAGACTGACAAGTACTATCTGAACGTTTATTTTATTAATTTAACTTTTAAAAAAAATGAAAAAAATGATTAACTTATATGACTTTAAAATTAAATACACTTACATTTAGAATATTGGACAATTAACCCAATCCATGCAGTACATTCAGTGTGCAAGCCAGCAGTTTTCTGCTGAGTTAATTTAGGTATACAGTGTAAGCTGTCTGTGTATAGAGTCAGTTTCCTAAAGCATAACATGGCTAGTGCACTATAAGGGAAACTTACAAATAGAATACAACGGGTTAAAAAGTAATACTGCCATACTTATTACAATACACTTCCAAACCATGAGTAGACAAAAATTTTTGTAATATTTAGACACATTTTAAATACCATCTTTTTTTTTTTTTGATTAAGAAAAACAAATCAAACCCACCTCCTGCATACTTGAAGATATCATTCCGATACTGCTCAAAGACTGTCTTGAGATTAGCTATATCAGTATCAATTTTATTGTGCAACTGTTGAAGTCTGTGCTCATTTGCTGCATTCTGTTCACAGAGGAAATGAGAAAATATATGTTATGTGAAATGAATGTCAACTTTGTGCATTTGTTAAAGTCCTCTAAATGCTGCACTCTATTCACAATAAGAATGTCAGCCTCTTATCAGCTTATGTAACAAATATATGACTTAAGACAGTGTTTATTAACTGTTTCCTGCAAAACATCACTTAAAATTTAATGCAAAAGGTTGGAAATAAAAGAACACTCAACATTTAATGTATATGCAGTCACAAAAACTTTGCTTATGCATAAAATTTAGATATGAAATCTGAAAATGTACCTGGTATTTAAAATTTTGATATGAAATCTAAAGAGATATCTGGTATTTAAAAAATAATGATACTTATAAATATGTGCAAGAGCTCTGTTTTTTTACCAAACAATTCATTTATTTAATCAAACACTTACAACTTAAATGTTCAACAATCAGAATTATTATAGACCCAGAATTATTATAGACCAAATCAAAGGATAAAACACTTAAACACTTACTGCCTCAAGTGAACGTCCTCTTTCAAGATTGATGTCTAGTGTCACATGACTTTTCAACTTAGACACCTCATCCTTTAAGGCTGATTTCAAATTGCTCAATTCAATACCCATTTTCTGGTCAATAAAATTTAGCCAAATTAAGAGAAAGCCACAACACATTCCTGCATGCATGTGTACACAATCCAATAAGCTATATTACATTTTTGTTAATACTAGTAATAATATACTGTTTTCTTCTCAAACTGCTCATTTTGAAAATAGTTTTTTTTTATGGTTTACTTATGAAAAAAATGTAATTTTTATGAATAATTTCCCTCAAAATATTATTTTGTTAAAAAAGATTCATAATCTCTAAAAGATTATATTGTAATTGTCGTAAAGCAAACTATTTAAAACCACAAAATAAATTTTGGCTCATCCAGTCACAAAATATTTATTCCAAGGTGACTTTAGCAAAGAAGAGTTCTTTTAAATTACAACAATAATTTTTTTAAAAATCAAATCATCCAACCAAATTAAGACATGACTTTCAGTCAAGTAGTGAACAATATACAATGTTCCAGTTATAACTATATTCACTTATGTTTTATTTAAAACTCCTTAGAATCATAGGTGACCAATATGATGAAAACACCACCATCTTACCTCAGTTTCTGAACGCAACTGGGAGAATTCACTTTTCTGCAATAACACCATATCCTTCTTTACTGAGACAATTTCTGCCATTAGCTGTTGTACTGTCACTTCCTAAATTCATGAGGTGACATAATGTAAAAGAAAATCTCTGTAACAGAGCTTGACATTCTTTTGTTGTTGGCAATTCTTAAAATGTGCTAAAAAAAATAAATAAATAAAAGTTTATTTAGAAGACAATGGAACTTACTTTTGTCCAGAGAACTTAGCTAATCTGTGCCATAAATTGCAAGATTGCAATGTGATTTCAAAAATGAAGTTGCAATCTTCTGCATCAACAAGAACTTGATTTTTGTTTGACTTTCATCACAAAATTATGCTTCTATAAGGTTTTAATTATTTATCATTTGTCAAGGTTTTAAATATTACATTTTATGGCTAAAAAATAAACTTCGATCAGGCAGCCACTTAACATTTTGACCTCAGTATGTAATTGGGTTGTGATCCAGGTTTGTGCAGTTATTTAATTTTGTATAATTTGATTAAAATTTTTGGTGGAATCTACTATTTAATATCTTTTTCATGTTTATAGGCAGATGCAAAAATTTACTATTTAGAGAAACTTTGACATGCTAGTTGCATGATAATAATTATTTTCCTGCTATGTGCTCACAACAACTTCTTTTTCATAATACATGTACTTAACTTTCATAATGCTGATGACTTTTTTATAGGAACTGCAACTTGTTAAATTTGTGAAAAAATGCATTACTTTTTGACACAATGCAAATTCACGACTATAAAAGGGTATATCTCATTCTCAGTAACTAATGAAGATAATCATTTACATTTTTTCTTACATTTTCATGTTCTTTCCTTAAAAATTATTTTATGCAGTTACTCATTAATATCATTTTTAGCTGCAGTATCTACTTAAAATCTCTTCAAATTTAAAACAGTAAAAAAGAAAAATGTAAAATCATCATTTTAAAACTTAAGACTTAAAAATAATCAAACCTGCTGTGACTTGCTGACCATATGACGGCCTTGATGGTCTAGAGTTGTGTTGATGACCTCAATAAGTGCTTCTGCAATGCTCTCAGCCTGCTGACGGCTAAACCCTATTCATTAACAAAAATATGTGTATAAAATACTAGAAGCATTTCAAGCATTTATAGCAATGTATTATAATATATTATTATTAATATATATAGAGGGAGAGAGAGAAGACATATTTTATTTTACTTATTAACAAGTATGTGTGTGTGTGTATGTGTGTGTGTGCAGAAAAGATATGAAGCATGCATTATTTAGTTTGATATTTTGGCTTAAAAATAAAATTAAATAATAAAATAAAGAAACAATTATTTACAGAGCAACATAAGGCACCTTATCAAATTATTTTTAAAATTCTCGATAACATAAAAGTTGAATAAAATTATCTTTTACTTTTATGATAGGTCTTTTATGATAACCAGAGTTGTAGTGGGGCAGGGACGGAGGGGGACAGAGTCCCTCATTACTTTTGTTCCAAAAATCCACGTTGGCAGAGTTTGTCAAATAAATGTTTATGAATTTCATTTGATCTATAACTCTTTCATTTAGTCGAGTTTCTGGTGTCCCCACCCCCCACTTCTTTTGAGTTTCTGGTGTCCCCCTACTTCTGTTTTTAGGACTACACCCCTGATGATAACTATACTAAAAATCACAATTTTATGAAGAGCAGAGGTCATAAATATTGTAGACACATAATTCAACTGAGATGATTGCATTGCCAGCATTCACTGGTATACCAAGGTCCATCTATCTGAAATTATTGCTTCTTTGCTCTTATACAACTGACTATGAGTATGATTCTCTTTAACTTTAAACTTTTCAAGGTGGTTCTCAATACACATTTTTTTTTTTAAGTCAGCATTATAGCACTCTTACTTCTCTCATCTGTTTGGAGGGGAAAAGTCATCTTCTATGTTGTTCATGTTTATATTTCTTTCTATAACAATAACATGGTTTTATCTTTCATGTTGTCATTTTGCAAGAGGATTATTATTCTAAAATCTAAGTCTAAGTGTGTTTGAATGTATGATGATTTCTGTTAAGCATTTAGAACTGTCAAAATGTTATCAGAACTAATGTTCTGTTAAGTCAATTTTATTATTATTATAACTTTACTATCACTTATAATTATATATTACATATTCTGTACAAACCTTTGCTCTCGAGGTTTCTTGAGAGGCCCAGTGAATTGAAATAGTACACCTGTTTAATTGTAGCAGGATCCACCCTTCTAGCATCCACAGTCAATGATTTGCCTATTTCTGCACAATGTGACAATATCTCGATTTGCTTTCATAAATAAACTTTTTAAAACAATAGTTAAGTCATGTTTCTGAATATTATAAACTTGAAAAAATATAGTTAATTAGATTACACTAATAATAATTAACAGTAGGCTTTAATACAAGAAAATGTACAGTAAAAGTCTTAAGAAAAATGCTTTTGTTCAAAATGTGTATATTATTTTATACAACTGCAAAATATTACGTCGAACACGTGTATGTTTTTTATAAAATCCATATTAAAACATTTTGGAGTTACAAAATAATCTTATTTCAAGAAATGCATCAGTTTCTTATTATGCAACATCATTTAATACTAAGATTCTTATATAAAATAAACAATAAGGAATCTTATATATTGTGTACCTGGAAAATGTGAAGAACTAGAAGTAGAACCTGAAGATAAAGCAGATGACACGTCTTCAGATTTTGTATCAATCCCACTGCCAGTTCCAGTAACCTTGCTGGCGAAATTTTCTTGCAATTGACCAGTCGGTTCTTTCAAAGGCATTTGAGCTGCAGGTTCTAATACTTTAGAAACGACAGCACTTGCGCCTATATCTCCAATATTTGTGCTTTGCCTAAGAATTTGTGTCAATGTAGAAAATTTAACAGAGTGCGGAATAAATTGCTTTGAAGAATGAGAAAATATTCGGCAAGTAGACATGTTTATTGTTGATGTATGATTAGCTTCCCTTGGATGTGCGCACTCCGGCTGGCGGCATATTTTAAAATTTTAATACTTGCATGAACATAGAAGTTGAACGATCGTGAAATTATTACATTTTTTAAAATGATATATCATACGATTGTTTTTAATAGGTTTAGATGGTGTTGGAGGAAATTAAATACATGAATATTTGTTTTGAAATTATCGACCTTCTAAGCTTCGTGTAGGGGAAGCTACTCGCCCTAAACGCATGGTCCCTGAGTGGAGATTCTTTTTTAAATATCCATGGAATGGAAAATATAGCGATGCTATAACTGTTTTAGTATTGTGTAAAAAAAAAGGGGGGTGTAAGATGGCTCTAGAAGTTTCTGATGAGGTACTTAAAGAGTATTTTTCATTTGCATTGGAGTTGGCCAAAAAGGCTGGCGAGGTGAGAACTATCTATATGTAAATCTGGAGTTAAGCTACACGTAAGCAATCGAGTTAATGAAAGCAAAAGGCATGTTTAAAAAAAATATAAATGGCAGGGAGGTTAGGGTTCATACGATAAAATGGCATTTTATCACAAAGGTGATAATTTATATAGCTAAACTCAGGTTTACCCCATCTATATCATCTCGTCCACACGCATTATAATTTATAGGCCCTATTGATTGAATAATTATATATTATTATTATAGATGTGAAGATGTTGATTGTAATCAGACATAGGGCCTAATTGTTTATTTACAGTTAATAAGCGTACTTTTATATACATGTGTAACACTTTTTAAACAGTTTTAAAAGACTGAAAATAGGTTTTTTTAATTCACCCAAATACATTTTATTTAGGCCTTTTAATCGTAAAGCTAACTTTATTGTTACACAGACATTTTTAAAAAAATTATATTAATTAACCCTAATTAATGTCACAGAAATATGGTTAATAAAATGCAATTAATTAAAGTTAGGACTCGTGACAAAATTTTATTTGGGTTACATTTTTTTTAAGGTACCGTAAACAATATGCGACCATATACTGATACAACTATTCTGAACTTTTAATATTTTAAAATCTGACACAATGATAAATTTTAGCTTCAGTATTGATACTGATTTCCTATGAAATTTTATGCAAAATAATGACTCTTTCTTTCAAACCTATCTTTTCTGTGCCATGTAAAAATTGAGTCAAAATTTACTGACATATCACTCAGTTCTAATCCATACACTTTATGATTAAGTATTAACTGAAGTTTCTGAGGTAGTTTGAGTTACTAAAGATGAAACTACTACTAAATTTTAATAATTATAATATATTAAAAACAATACAGCAGGAGTATTACTTTTAGACAACCATGTCACAATTAGAACTGTCCCTGTCAGGGATGTTATCATCTTCTGTAGGTGTAATAATACTTATTAGTTTTAATAGGAATTTGGAGATTAATTTATGTAAATCACCAACATAATTTTTTTACTACTATTCAATGTTATTATTAATATTAATAATAACTGATAATTTAACACAAACTACTAACTAGTACATTGTATTAATAATGGAATGAAGCCACAGCATTTGATAATATTTTATTACTTTAGTTCAAATATTCAAAATACACTGCATAACTCTTACCAAAACTAGAATATTTGCCCATCATATGATGGGTAGAAAATTAAAATGAATGCTTTGCTAGGAACAGAAATGAATTTGTTTATTGGAAGGCTTGATTTTATAAGTCTAGTTGCGAGTGAAAATTCAAGCATAATTTAGCAAATGACCTTGACCATCGGGATTTTTTTTTATGAGTACTTTGATGTTGTCTCTCTTTCATGAATGGGACAATGCAACATAAAACGGGCCATGTGAAAACTTTCTTCCTTCCTACCTTCCTCTCTCCCTCCCTCCTTCCTTCCTTCCTTACTAAACTTCCTTCCAAACTTCCTTCTTTCCTTTCAAACTTCCTTCCAAACTTCCTCTCTTCCTTCTTTTCTTCCAAACTTACTTCCTTCCTCCTTCCTTCCAAACTTCCTCCCTTCCTTCCAAACTTCCAAACTTCCTTCCAAACTTTCTTCCTTCTTCCTTCCAAACTTGCTTTGTTTCTTCCTTCCCTCCCCCTTTCCCTTTCTTCCTTCTTTCCTTCCTTCCAAACTTCCTTCTAAACTTCATTCCAAACTTCCTTCCATACTTCATTCCAAACTTCCTCCTTTTGTTCCTTCCTTCCAAACTTCCTTCCTTCAAAATTTCCTTCCAAATATTCTTTCTTCCTTCCAAACTTCTATCTTTATATCTATCTGTCTATCCATCTATCCCTTAGTCTTGCTGACAGTTGGGGCACTACTGATGACTCTTCCTTCTTTTTAAGCTTTCTTCCAAACTTCTCTCACTCTCTTCTCATTCCCATGAATGTGACAATGCAACATAACGCTGGCCATGTCACTAAAAAAAAAACTCCCACGTTTTTGGTTATAGGTCCCATTGTGATGTGAGTGAAAATTCAAGCAAATGACCTTGACCATCAGTTTTTTTAACAAGTACTTTGTACACGACAATGCAACATAAATCTGGCCATGTGAAAAAAACTCCCACATGCTTGAATATCAAGTACACTTTAGCATCTCAAAAACCCTCCGAAGTTCTCGAAGGTCAAGGAATTTTCGCATTATACACAGATAGAGCTGGAAAACTATATACAGTGGTACCTCTCATAATGAACTCAATTCGTTCCAGCAGTACGTTTGTTATGCAAGGTGTTCGTTATGCGAAACACGATATCCCATAGACTTCTACAGGAAATCATGCAATCCGTTCCACATCGCCGTGAAAAATCAAAGAAATTAGAGGAAAATGAAGACAGAACAGTATTCATGAGGGAAAACGCTAGTAAAGACACTCACCAAAGCAGGGTATGATGTTAGGTGTTGATGATGTAAGATGTTAGGCGTTCACACATGTTAGGCGTTCATCAAAGCAAGGAAAAAAGGACAATCAACAGGGAACAAACACTCCCTGCCTTCATCTGAGCCATGCAAGACGTGTGGCCTGATTCGGCCATTTTTTCACAGGAAATGCGATGTTTTTGCAGCGTATGTACGGTTCGTTATGTGAAACAAGTTCGTTCTGTGAGTCACGTGGGCATTCGCAGTTGCGTTCGTTATGCAGATCATTCGTTCTGCAAGGTACCACTGTATAGAGAGATTAGAGAGAAGTGGGTTTGAAGGAAATAATAGGCAGTGTGAATAATTTTATTTTATATTTTGTGGAGTTTTG
The DNA here is from genome assembly GCA_028829895.1 of Sinotaia quadrata. NCBI lineage: Eukaryota > Metazoa > Mollusca > Gastropoda > Architaenioglossa > Viviparidae > Sinotaia > Sinotaia quadrata. The sequence goes on along the minus strand of CM054181.1, from coordinate 114,689,604 downwards.
TACTTTGTTTATTTGATTGTTTTACCTTTTAGTTGTTTTCGTTTTTGTTTATATTAAATAAATACAAAATTTCTAAAAGGTTAAAGTATATTTAAATGCTGTTAATGATTGACCAGCTCTATGAACTTACGTTAAAATGAAAAATGTCAGTTTGATTTTTTAAAATTAAAATGTGATGTAAAGAAAGAACGTTTATGATGTAAAGAAAGAAAGTTTAATATTGATATCAAGAAAGAAAGTAAACATGATGTAAAGAATGAAAGTAAGCAAAAGTGTTTATTTGTATTTATTTCCTCAGGTCATTTGTGAGGCATTCATCAAAGACAAGACTGTTGATTTTAAAAGCAGTGCTGCAGACTTGGTTACTGTCACAGATCAAGCAGTAGAAAATTTGGCTTTCTCACTTATAAGACAGAAATATCCCTCACACAAGTCAGCTATTTTTTCACTTTCTTTGTTAAGCCACTTATTTTACCACTTTCCTTGATTCCCTTAACCTAAAGAGCAAATAACAAGATTGGGGTATTTTTATATCATAGTGTGCATTTAATCTATTATAAAAATAAGTGGTGTTTTATTTTATTTTTAAAATCAACTAAATATTGTTCTTTTTCATTTTTACAATAGTATTTAAAACTGAGGCCTAGTAGTTTGTCTTTTTACATCAACTCTGGTTATTTTTAGTCTATAGAACTAGAAGAGGTTTTGGAAAAAGTTTTAGTATTAAAAGTGCAGATATCTGTTTTTAAACAAAGTTTATGTACATATGTTCAGCTACTATCAGCCATAGGAAATAAGAAAATTTTTTAAATGCAGTGCTCTGTTGGCTTCAATGGACTTAGTAGAATAGGAATGTGTAGACTAATAAAGTAATATGAATTCTTATTATTTTTCTTATTGTTTCAAAAGTTTTTTAATAAATATTTTATGTATATGTTTATAAAACTTTTTAAACAATAAGAAGCACACTAAACAAAAGTGACTTAGAGTAAATTTTAGATTTAAAAAATTGTAGTGAGGTAATAATTTTCTGTCATATTTACTAGACATCATTTGTGTTCATATAATCTTGGAGAAATTTAACACTAATTTGCTATAGACTAATAGAACTTTAGATTCATTAATAACTGTGCTGGCAAGAATTTTACAGAGTATTAAAATTGATCTTTAAGAAACTTGTTTAAAATAGAATTTTTCTAAATAGTATTATTACTATTAATACCATAATAATAGTTGTATAAATTGTTTATAAAGCATTCTTATTCTTAATCTTAACTGTTTTCTTTCAAAATAAAAATTTTAATAATTTGTTTATATTTGAGCATGATAAAATAATTTTATCACTCTTTGTTATTTTTTCTTTTAAACAGTAGTTGTATTTTAAAAAGATTTTAATAATAAAATTTTAACTTAAAGCTTAATTTTAAAGTGTAATAAATATTTATTATTATTATTTATTTGATGGCTTGGTAAAGATGTATAGGTGAGGAGACAACTTCTGGCACAGGAGAAAAACTGGAGCTAACAGATAATCCAACTTGGATCATTGACCCCATTGATGGCACCACTAACTTTGTGCACAGGTAAAGCAGCTAAACTTAATGTTTTGAACTAATGTTAGTAATTAAGATTTATTATATTTGCATTTTTTCCAAATATAAACTCTAAGTAAAAGTTGTGCGTGGTGAGTACTTTTTGATGGGACAAACTTTGAGGTCCACCAAAATGTTTCCACAGAATAGATAGCATGGAATTTTTACAAGAAAGAAAGAATAGTAATTGTTTTTACATAGTTTTTACAAAAGGTAAGGGAACAGGATAAATGAAATCTAGCGTGAGACTGAAGTTCTCCAACAAATCATCAGTCATCACTTCGGTTATACACAATCAAAACTATTGTTATTTGAATTTTTAAATTTTTTGCCAGGGGTGTGTGTGAGAGAGAGAGAGCAGAAATGTGTGGTAGGTGGTCAATGAGCCATTTTGCTCCATTGAAATGGTTTATTTTGAGAACCATTGTGCTACAATGAATTAGAGCATTAACCTGGTTGTAATAAATGCTATTCCATGTATTGACGTTTATGGTTACAAATTATAGTTTATAATATTAAATTTTCATAAAACCAGACATATTGGGGAATGTACATACTTTCACTTACTTTGTGTTTAAAAGGTTTAATTTTACAAATTATTAAATAAATTGCATTGATATTAAAAATATATTTTGCTGTTATTGAACTGCAGAATTCCAGAAGTGTGCTTCTCTCTTGCAGTGGCAATTAATAAAGAGGTAAATCTGTTTGTACAGTTCATATTTATTTATCACATAGCTTTCAGAGAAAGTATTCAATAAGTAAAGGTCACTCTTTTTTTTTTTACTCAAAATCATATTTTGTGGATACACAATTCAAACATGTTCTCGTAACTAATATGCTAAATTGTATTTAGTCAGAAAATTCAGTAGGACAAAGAAAAACTATTTGTACAAATTATTTTGATAAATACTTAAATCAATCACGGTTGTTTGTTCTTGTCTAAATATAGAGAATCCATGAAGTACTGATGAGATGAAAATTCATTATAATCAGATCCTTAGAAAATTATCTTTGATACTTTGGCTATCATAATATGCTTCTTTTTCCAGCTATTCAAAAATTATATATTAAATGAAAATTGGCAAAAATAAATGAAGTATATTTTGCCCAGACTGTTTTATCATTTTACACTTAGATTAGGATCACTTCAGGTTCGCCACTTTAAAATTAACCTTACCTGTCTTAACTCTATGTTTAGTAGTGTCCCCTTACCAACATTGCAATCCTTGCACTGAGCTATTGTAGCACTTTATGCTGTTAACCATTTAGCCAAACCTTTATTTAAGTGAGTCTAGTTTGGTTTGCAAATATTCAATCTCCAAGTACATATGCATGCTTAGAGATAGAACATTGGCCTTTTTCTCAAAAAACTAAGGATTTGACCAGAGCTGCAGGTAACCAGACAATATAAATTACAAATGAATTTTAATCGCTGCTAATTTCATGTCGATGGGCTTTTAAGTCAGATGTGATGATGAATTCAGATGCTTCAGACTTAACATGCTAAAAATTCCCTTGGTACTTGAAAATTGGGGGAAACATAGTCTGTCAGCTTCTGCTCAAGCAGAATTAAACAGGTTAACCCTATCTTAGTGGTTTGGTGAAGTGAGTATTAAAGAGAGAATTTGTTTAAAACAGCATTTGAGAACTTAATGGTTGTGAGGTAATTATAGTAGATGGTCCCAACCAATTTTTCAAATTTGATTCAGAGTAAAACAAATGTATTTACGTATTAGTGTTAGATATAAGGTTGCTTGCAACATTCTAAGAGAAAACCTAAAGCAGTTTATGAAATATCATCATTTGAATATACAAGTTAGTCATCATCAGTTTACAAGATGAATAAATGTTTGTTTTTGATGCACTGTAAAAAGTAAAAATATTCAGTAATAAAATGGCAAAGTTAAAATTATAACAGAAGGGTATATTCTAAATGATAAAAATGCAGAAGTTCTTTTAAGAGAATGTATTATATTTTACAAATTATGTGCATATATCTTCATTACCTAGATGCACTTATAAAGTACTTATTCAGGGCATCATAATATTCAAATAAGTGACTTAAAATGGATTTTTTTAAATTTAAAACAATAAAGTGCCAAGAAGTTTTAGCACAATTTTTTCCAAAGACACTGATCTAAAAGCCAGTGATATATGAGGTCTCAAACCTCACCAAACAAACAAATTTTCAAAAATGTTAATACACACATTGTACAATGTCATATCTCTGGAACCATATATGTTACAGAAATGGTTCAAATATTACACACTGCTACCATTTGCTTCATAAACTGTTGCATACATGTTTATATTATAAAACTGTTTTTCAAGCACCACACTAGTAGTGTTTACTTCAGAAATGTATGCATCACATACCGATTTTGTTTACTTCAAAAACTGTACACAGATTATCCTTAATGTTACTTTTCTCTCTGTTATCATTGTATGTTTGCAGGTGGTCATAGGTGTTGTTTACCTACCTGTAATAAACCAGTTGTACACATCTCAGCGAGGTCAAGGTGCATTCCTCAATAATCAAAGGCTCTATGCCAGTGGTCAAACAGGTGCATAATCATTATTTCAAGACTAGCAGTTAAATTCATCTTCTCTGATTGTGCATTATTCATACCAAGTGACAGTTTCATAATAGTCAGTTGGGTTTTTTATTTGAAAAAATTAAATGAATTCTATTTGTTAAATTTCACAAGTGTGTTGATTTTAAACACTAATGAGACATCGAAATAAGCCTTTAAAATATGCTAAATCAGTAGTATTGTGTTCAGATTAAATACATCAAATTTTAAAGTCATTTTCTCAGTAGCAAACTTAACATATGATTGGAAGAGTGAGTTTTGCTAGATTCTGTTAGCAGTACATTAAATCACTTGAGCTCTTTCAATAAGTGAACATGTGATGGTGATGATGACTGATTAATGGCAGTGAATGCTGCCTAGGAACTCTGTTTAATTATACTAAGCACTTAGTTAGGCACATAATGTCAGATAAAACTGTGGTTGGTCTACTGCTGAACACACAAGTCCTCTGGAAAATAACTTTTTCCATCTTTATTGTTTAAAGAAGAGTTTAAAAGAGACACTAATGGATTAAGTATGGAGTCTTTGTATCAGATTGCTCAATAATTAGCAACAATAAAGAAAAAGCCTTGGGGATTACCAGCATATGTGACTGAAAATCTAAACTTTGGTATTATCCCATAAATATTCAAAGGCAGATGGAACTTAACATTGTGATACTCTTTGTAATCTTTGTATCAGAATCAGTACCAGATTGTCATTGAACAAAATTTGGTGCTCAAAGATCTCTGCTTTATTCAAATGATTTATTAAACACTATATAAATTTATATGTGTGCCTATGTATACAAATTTGCAGTAAGAGTAGGCACCTGGAGAGCAAAACAATACAGTGCCATTGCACGTGAATTAAGTGTTATTTTGCTATTTGCTGTTTATAATGTTTGACCTGAATTTTTCTTGATTTATATTTTTTAATAAACTGGTTTATAATCTTTTATTGCTTAGTAAGGTTTTTTTTATCAAAACATTTCACAACAGTATTTTGTTTAAATTAGACCACATTTAAAATAATGTTATGTATTAACTAAGTAATGGAAGCATTTAACAGAATTTAAAACAAAAATAACCAAGTCCTATCATTTGGTCCTACAGAGCTTAAACAAGCAGTAGTGATATGTGAAGGTGGAAGTTCACGTGATAAAGACATTGTTGAAAAGAAGCTGACTAACATGCACCGTATTGTCTCAACCTCCCACGGGTGAGTTTTATATCATCATTTAGTGTTTTGACAAATTACCATCCATCAGTTGTTGACTGGATTTTTTCTAGAAAGCTTTAATAGCATCAGAATTAAGTAGCGTCACAAGTACTTTAGTAATATCAGTAAATTGACTGTCAAAAATTAGTATCCTTCTTTAAAGCATTGCAGTAACTTTCATTTAAATAATAATTGTCAACATCTCAGATAGTTGGTTTGTATTCATTTTACTACATATATTTTCACTTCATGAGCACTGTAGTAGGATATTTATGTTGGTTGGTTCTAATGGCAATTTTGCAAGGCATGTTAGGATTTAAACATAAATGAATTTGATCATATAATTTTAAGTACTTTTTTTTTTAATGTTTAATCAGAAAGTCAATTACATTTATATGACATTTTAAAAATTTAAATCACTTTGATCTTGTATTCCTGTGACACTCATTTGGAACTGTTCTTTCACAGGATCCGTAGCTATGGCTCTGCTGCAGCCAACCTTTGCAGAGTTGCACAGGGTGCTGGAGATGCTTATGTGGAATATGGTATTCATATATGGGATTTTGCAGCTGGCATGTTGATTGCACATGAAGCTGGAGCTGTGGTGCAAGACCCCACAGGTAATTCATGTGATTGCCTGAGGTTATGTCAAGTGCATAAGGACTGTATGTCAACTTTGTTGTATACTATTAATTATAGTTATAACATGTTAATTGTAAAATGGTAATATTTACAAAGATAAAGAGATCACTATTATGTTTTAAGGATATTTGTTAGTGTGTTCTTACAAAGAAAGGTAACTTTAAAATCTCATGGCCATGATTACTGGTATTATGTTTCAGGTTCAGATGTTGATCTCATGGGCAGGCGCATTATGGTAGCAGCTACTCCGACCTTAGCATCACAGCTGTCAAGCATTCTTATACATCTAGACATGGGAAGAGACTGAAAAGTAGTGATTATATTTATTTGGCCGGGGATGTACAGACATTATTAAAGTAATATAATTTGAAATATGTGAATTGTAATGAAAATTTACTTTGATTCATCATATGCTTTAGTGTTTGGGTATTTTTTAGTGTTGATTTAGAAAATTAGATTTACCAATAATCTGTTAGAATCATGTGTAAAATATTTTGTAGATCAAAAGGGGTCCACATAGTTTCATTTCCCAAATACTTTGCTTGTGTGTATTTGATATAGAGATGTTAAGAAAATATTACATTTATAACAAGATCTTTGTATTTGTATGCTCTTGTTATAAAATACATTATATTAAATGAAATCTGTAATACACATGTTCCATATAACTGTGACAAAGTGCATGTAATATTCCTTTAACAAAGCGGGGTAAGGTTTAAGGGTAAACCTGTGTCATTGGATTATGACCATTTACTGCTAGTACTATTTGTGATGAAATCTGCCAGCAATTTATAAGACTAAATAATGATAGAGAAGATCTGGGTTCAGTTTCCATCATCATTACAAAAAAATAAACACTTTAAATGCTACATATTTATAACATTCTATGATGTTTGCTTACATTGCAGCTTGTTTACACACATCACTCTAGTGAAAGCATAACCATATTTAAAAAACAAACGAGCATGGAAGATGAGCATACATTGTAAACAAACAGAATGATTGGAAATTTTTTTCTTCTAATTAACTCATACCATAAAATTAATAAAATGTTACTTGTTAGCACAAATCAGAATCAAATTGAATGGTAGTCCTTTCTGTTGAATTGTTTATATTGAAATTATTTTTAATTAGCAAGCCTAAAAGCTTGTTTTGTATCATTCTAGTATTATTTCAAAGAAATTATTTTAAATTTGTTTAAACAATCACATAGTGTAAGTTATGTTGTAATTTTTTTCCAAATAAAATTTTTATTTATTTTTACTTCATTTATTTTGGGAAACATTTATTCTGCCGCTTTCGCATTTGGGTAGGGGGGAGAGAGGGAGGTGGAGGTGCCTTTCTGCTGCGTGCGCCCGTTGCGAAAACATGTCTGGCCGGCAAAGGCGGACTCCAAACTCGGTAATCCGTGGGTTGGAGTTGATGTTGTTGTTCCTAGCGGTGGCGTTGATGTTGTAGCCATTCCTGGTGTTATGGTGAGGAGGGGTGTCTTACAGAGCCCAGGCTAGTAACACACCAGATCTATACCCAGTGTGTACATGCGCCCGGGTTGTTCAACCTCCTCACTGATGGCGTTGTCGTTGTTGTTGTGGCTGTCCCGTGTCTGAAGGTGGGCGTTGGTGGCCAGTACAAATGGTCGAGCAGCAATTGAATCATGTCGGCCATTGGATGGTTAAAAAAAAACCAAGAGGGGTACTGATGTTTGTAGTAGGGTCATTGTTGTTGTTGATGTCCGCAGTGTTGTTGCGGTTGTTGTTGTTGAGGGCACTGTTGCTGCCTCCATTTAAATTTATATGCAGCCATTTATTTATATATTACTTTACTCCAATGCTTCCTGATTCATTTTTCACCCCACACCCCTGGGACTGATGAAGCTGATCTCTCACCCCTTGTTAAATTAGACCAAGATTTTGTACAAAAGAAACTTTTCCTTTCTCTTCCACGAATTCTTGCACCCCCGGCAATAGCTGCTTGCACCCCTAAGGGGTGCGAGCAACTCCAATCGAGAAGCACTGCTTTACTCCAAAATAATTTTGTTACACGTTTTTATTTATTATATATTAATCAGAAAATGTTTGCTGAAAATAATAAAAATAAATTATTTTACTTAATGGTATACTAGTTTTACTTTTAAACGTATGGTCTTAACCATGTGTCAGGTTAAGCCATCGTATTTTATAAACTGTTATTTTTTTAAAAAGGGAAAATGCAATATACATGTATAATAAAATCTTCATTGTCAGCGATACAAATGAGTTAATAATTACGATCTATTGTCTTATCATTGCTTGATGTGTTTATTTCTAAAAATATTTTTCGTTTTATTTATTATTAAAGGACACACATTGTTTTGATTAATTTACATTTTTCAGTACTTAACAAAATATTTTTTTGAAGTACATGTATGATGAAATAATATTCATGATCATAAACTTTGCATAATTGCTGTTCAAGCTTCTAAACATGCAAGAATTATGAATGCAAACAGAAGGATTTCCTGTTTATTTTAACAATATTAAACACTAATGTTGCCAGCTTGTATTCACACCCTCACAGTTTGATTTATCCATTGTATATTGCCTCTTAGGAGTATCTTTATTTCTCTTACATGAGCACCATCACAGCTATATTCTGTTTATATTGCTTTTCTAATCATGCCTTTAACACAATATTGCTAGTTTGTTTCTGTCCTGGTCAAATAAAATTGCTGATGAAATGGCATAAGACCACCACTGTCTGGTTTTATTGTGGGGTGATGAATTAGCACATAAATGAAAATACTGACACATCTTGGCTGTTGTGATTGCTGGTGTGTGATTTTTCTTGTGTATTTGTACTTTAACACGTCATTATGGAATGTGTTAGTGCTGCATAATTAAGACAGAAAGCAAATTGGTATAATTTAGGTGACTATAAGGACCAAGAAAATATACCTTATGAAATATGTGTGATTGATAAATTGCTTTATGTGTGTGTGTTATCAGTTTGAATATTTTACACTGTTGTTTCTGTCCTTAAAAATCAAGAAATTATTTATTTATCTTATGCTTTAAAATTAACCACATTGCAGTAAAACTCTTGTGCTTTTTCAATTTACTTTTCATTTCTATATACATGTTAACTTCTTTTCTTCTCTTCACAGGTCAGTTTAAATTTAATTTTGCACATGCAGATATATTTATTTAGTTATTTACATTCTTGTGAAGACCCAACAATTAACAGTGATTATGTTTCTACATTAAAAATTTGTGAACTTTCTTTTAAAAGGTGACTAAGGTGGTGTCTCGAAAGGACAGTTTAATTTCATTTACATACACACTGAATTTGAAATTATTACAACTGACAACATACATTATAATTGAATGTGGGGTGGGGAATGGAAAAGACGCATGTATAACCGCTAGCGAGATAAGCTATATTTGGGGGTGAAAAGTTATCGAAGTAAAATGACACTACTCTAGATCAACATGAGAATCATAATGGCGGCCTGAAAGATGGATAAAGACAACCCATTGTTCGCACCAGTTATTCTTCCAGGGCTATCGGCGGCACCACGTGCTAACAAATTCTCTTTGGTTTAGATCAGCGACAAAGTGCCTGAACCCTCGCATTGGTACACACGACAGAAAAGTCGGCCAGCTGTATACGATCGGGAGAGGTCTCACACTGCAGCCGCTTAAGTGCGCATAAGTTCAATACCGGGGTCTGTATGGCGCGGTCTCCGCACACAAGAGAATGTCGCATTTTGCTGCGCAAACACTGGTAGCAGTTTAGGTTTGCTGCGTTCTGTCTGAAGAGGCTTGCTCTGCGTGTGAAATGAGTGAGCTGTTATACTCTGCTATAGCTAGCTGTACGGTCATTGCGACATTCACTCCAACAGGTACAGCTTCGCCATTGACACCTGTTCACACATACAGAGCGTAGTGTTCACACTCTCAGCCGACGTTCGCCGAAGCAATGCGCAAAATGATCCGAGACAGAATCGTTGACAATACATATTTAGGCCCCTATAGATGTCCACATTAGCACGCATTCGGATGATAATACATTGTACTAGACGTTCGCACTGGCACGCACTCAGATGACTGTACATGGGGTGCACAAACTTTTAGGCCAGAGGGTCAAATTTCCAACTGATACTGCGTGGAGGGCCGCAAGACAGATTGCACATGGATGGCTCAGTAGAAAAAAAACTACAAATAATGAAATAAAGTCCTCTGGGGACCGCAATAAGATAAAAGCTTCTTGCATCTTCTGAGGAAATGTCAGCGAAAAAAAGAAAAAAAATTGGTACGCACTCAGATGACGTGTACTCGATGTCCAGATTGGTACGCAGTCGGATGACAATACATGTACAGATTGTCACGCACTCAGATGACAATACATATACTCGATGTACAGATTGGCACGCACTCAGATGACAATACATATACTCGATGTACAGATTGGCACGCACTCAGATGATGTAAAAGATATCCAGATTGGCACGTATTCAAGATTTGGAATAAGAACCATTCATAGATTTCCTCTCCCTCCACCACCCACCCCCATCTACATCAGTTCAAGTTGATACTTAAATAATCTATATAAAATGTAAACTATTCATTATGTAAATTTTTTACACACATCAGCATATAAACCACATAATTGAATTATTCACTTTAAAAAAAAAACTTCAAACACGAAATGCACTAATTTAGGGGGACTTCCAGGCCACTAGTAACAGCAATTTACGGGGAATTCCAGGCCATTAGTTAATAATAAGTTATGGGGACTTCCAGGCCACTTGTAATAGTAAGTTATGGGGATTCCAAGCCATTAGTAATAGTATGTTATGGGGACTTCCAGGCAATTAGTAATTGTATGTTATGGGGACTTCCAGGCAATTAGTAATAGTAAGTTATGGGGATTCCAAGCCATTAGTAATAGTATGTTATGGGGACTTCCAGGCAATTAGTAATAGTATGTTATGGGGACTTCCAGGCAATTAGTAATAGTAAGTTATGGGGACTTCCAGGCAATTAGTAACATTAATAACGTACGAACATTATTTGTTGTCTGATTCTTGGACGGACAACAAACATAAAATGATTAAGTCAGGCAATTGGCTAGAAGATATACGTCACTGGTATATTACGTAAAACCTAGACTGGGAAAGGATAACTGGTAGGTTCCATCACTTCCAATCATGCTCGCGCTAACTTCAGCTTGATGGCTGAAGAATCAGACACAAGAAACGCAACAAAATTAACCAATGACAACTGGGGAAAAACCGCACACGCCTTAGTAAAGGCTTAAACTAACAATAAATCTGTACATGAAACAAAGACACTTTAAGTTTAAGAATTCGCCATAAATAATGTGAATAAAATTACTCCTAAAACGAGCAGGGGCTGTTTGGTGAAGTACATAATGTTTTGAGCTGTAAAATAATAACTCCACATGAATAAAGATTGTTTTAGGTAACGCGTAAGACTCACTGAGGAAGTCTATACGTAAAAATAAAAGATTGACACCAAAGGGTAACTCCAATTTCCTACAAAAGATGTACTAAGTAGACTAGTAGAGGGTAACTCTACAAAAGATGTACTAAGTGGGGAAAGGGCATGCTAAACAGGTTACTTCAATTTAGTACAAAAGATGTACTAAGTGGGTAACTATAATTTAGTACAAAAGTTGTACTAAGTGGGTAACTATAATTTTGTACAAAAGATGTACTAAGTGGATAACATTAATTTACTACGAAAAATGTACTAAGTGGATAACATTAATTTACTACGAAAAATGTACTAAGTGGGTAACTATAATTTAGTACAAAAGATGTACTAAGTGGGTACCTATAATTTACTATATAAGCTGTACTAAGTGGATAAGTCTAGTTTAATTTACCGCAAAAGATATATTATTAAGTGGCTAACTCCAATATACTTTTTTTTTTTTAAATGCTAGGAGGTAACTCTAATTAGGATCAGTTTAGCGACCTACTGAATTTTCTGTACACAAATTTACCCAGTCTGGAACAATATAAAGTTAGAGAGAGAGATTTTAGATAAAAAGCTTATATTTCAAACGATTTTATTCAGCCTAGATTGAAATTGTTCGATCAGCTGAATTATGTGTTGCAGATCGACTTGTAGTATAAGTTCTTCGACTGATACATCTTAACCACGTAAGAGTCGGTTTGTTATGTAGTTATTTTCAGCCGAATGGCAATATGTTTACGCGGATACGACGCCGGCAGTAAGACGGACACCTTATCAGTAACAGTGCCAGGCATCGCGTTTCACAAAGCTAGTGTCGGCTTAATGTCCAATCACAGCGTGTTTAATTATAGACAGAACGTGCGTCACATGTAATACATAATTGATATATCCAGCAGCTAGCAAACCTAACTTACAACTTTAATTTTAATATGGTGCGTCAAACAGTGGTACATCATCAACATCATATCTTCACCTGAATATTCTATATCAATATTTTCAATCCTTTTAAGCAGCGTTTTTGAAACCGATGAACCAGATCTGTCCGCTTGTTGCTTATGGTTGATGCTATTGAAATCCTTGTGCAATTTATGTGCTCTCTCTGATTATAATAAGTGTTTTTTTCTCTGCTTTGTGAGGAAAATTCAAAACCTCTGTGATTGTTCTCTAAGAACTGATCGTGACAATTCACGTGACTACCGGTTGACAAAAGAATACAAGATCTCTTCTCTTTGTTACGTTTCACTCTTCCAGCTCTAATTACCTCTGTGATCTCACACATCCTTACACTTCTGCTAGAAGCTTGCGCTCATCATCAAACATATGCATTGTCAATATTTTGCAGGCAAACGTTAAAATTATAGTACTGTTTCAAGTAGTTTATTATACATGTATTCTTTTTTTAATCCCTCAGGCAGGAATGAAACTTTTATTAATATCACTGGCAACTTATTAAAACCATTTAATAATAGTAATTGTTATTACTTTTTTATCACACTGGGTAAAATAATAAAATCTAGATCAGTATGACTGACGGCTGTAGTCATTCTTATTTACTTTTGTCAAATTTCTCTTTTTTTTTACAATATATATATTAAAATGCATGTGCCCACGGACTGATAAATCAATTATATGGTGGATATATGAATACCGAATGGGGTCAAAACTGGAGTTGTGCTCTCGCTCTCTGATTATAATAAGTTTTTTAAGCACATCAGCAGAAGTCTGCTTACTGGTGAAACAAACAATAATAATTAATTCAGATTGCTATGGGATTAGTTCGGGCTTGGCTTTAAATTTCACCTGTAGCTAGCAAACTAGCTAGAAGCAATCTCGAACTAGATCTGTACTGAAGGCGACGTACTGTTAAATATAACAAGTGTCAGCCGACTAGATCTGTACTGAAGGCGACGTACTGGTAAATATAACAAGTGTCAGCCGACTAGAAACAAGTCAGGAAGTATATTCATACCATCATCATCACTCTACAACATTCCTATCAACAACCCTCCATTGTCTATCATCATCTTCAACTCTCACAACAGCGGAACACCTCGTCCCAGCCGGAAGCTACTATCATCCCAAAAAGGGAAACAAGTCGTGTGTGAACGAACTACTGTTTGGGTTTTGTGAAATGTGACAAGAAATACGTTGTCTCGTTAAGAGCTCTGTGACCCGCTCAGTAAGCAGATGTGATGTTTAAACATCTGCTTATTATTAGCCAAAGTAGTGTTGTTACACTCACACCCGTTTATTATTAGCCAAAGCAGTGTTTGTAAAACTGCGCACACTTGACGTAGGGCGGTTGAGGGTGTGCGTCAAACTGGTGCGACCTGTTTCACCCACCCCCCTCCGCCAAACCTCCTGCCCTCCACCTCAGACACACCGCGAGGATGTGGGGATCCCCCAGAAGCAGACCAAGACTGAGAACATCATGAAGATGAAAGGTCTCACACACACACACAGACCGACAGCCAAAGATATGGTGTAAACACTAGTACATGGACACCTACTTGATATTGTGTTAAAAATGTCGCCCTTTGTCGACTATCCTCCATGGGAGAATAGCACATTAATAATTAAAATACATTATGGGCATGCAATAAGTCCATTAAAGTCAGTTCTGTAAAAGAATTTTGTTGCATAGGCTTATGTTGCTAAAGTGCATGTATTTATTTAAATATCCATTTTTTAAAGTTGTTTTGCACAAAACAGTTCAGTCAGTCCTTTACTGGCTACCTGCTTACAATGCAATATATTCAATATTGTTCATAGTCTGGTTCCAGGGATAGACACCCATCTGATCCCACAAGTAACGTTCCTGGAAGCATGTGTTCATCATCAGACATGATTTCAAGTACTGAAAGCAAAGTGTAAATCATATGGTCTTGTTCAATTCTTAGCAGGATCCGCCTACATGGAATTTGGTGGCTTTAGAGAGAGATACGAAAGAAATCGATCATTCTTAAGTGGCATTTTGCCTCAGTAGCAATAGCACTCTCTTTTGTATCATAATTTGTTTCATTTTGTCCTTGCATATAAATACATATTTTATTTATTTATATATTATCTTCAGTTTTATTTATGTGTTTAAGTAGTTTGGATAAAGACTTAATGAGAGTGATACTTGATGACAGAAGCAGTTAATAAACTAAACTCTTATAACTGAACACTTTTATTGCCCATAAATAATTACCACTTTCTGAGAAATGAAGTAAAATATGGAAATAAATCAGACAGCTGGCACTGTACATAATTAGCATAGAAGATTAATTTTATAAGTATGACATCACAAATTCATAAAGAGGTGAAACAGTCAACAATGTCCACTGAAGTTATTTTGCAACGCATGTGGTTCAACTAAAAAAAAAAAAAAAAATTTCCACAGGCTATGTATAGTGGAAGTAACCTTTGACCCAATCTTTATGAAAAACAGAGCTGCTCAAAAAATGCTGATGTAAATCACACATAATCTTTAGTTCTTCAAATACAATAAATGGCTGATAAATTACAAATAAGTATATGAGAGTGTAGATATAGGTTTAAAGGTTTATTTAGAGCAGAGTTTTGTCAGTTAATAAATTTTTCCCTTCTGACAATTTGATGATTTCAGAGACAGCCATTGTGCCTTTAAATTATAACTTAATGAATGCATACTAGATTATTACATGTGTGTGAGTGTGTGTGTCTAGAAATTATACAAAAAATATAGAAAACAAAACATTTCTTAAATACAATAGCTGAAAATAACACAAGCACAAGTATAATAATTCAAGTTGTGATTTATTATGTATACAAATAAAATTTATTAGAACTCTGCATTGTGTTAATGATCAAAATGTTTAAAAACAAACAAGCTGCAGTATCCTGTACATGATATGCATTAAAGGTCACACATTAAAATAATGTTAAAGTGAAAACATACCTTGATAACAAACAGCGTGTATTCATCATCTAATTGAAAACCACAAAGATCTTTTTGATTTACTGTCTTTCTATGATCAGGAGTATTCCAACATAACTTCTTCACAGTCTTATTTCCAAAAGCTAACACTTATGCTAGTCACTTGTGCCTAGCAACATTCAAACAAATGATCACTCTATTGTATAACTAAAATTTTTAAAAATCACAAACCTCCGAAGACAGCCATGCAAATACAAACATCAATCAGACCATCGAATAACCGACTAAGCAGAATTCTAAGACTAAATCTGCAGCCAGTTTATCAAGATGTGTAGGTACAGTGGACATTTTCTTAATGTAGGAATGTAACAATGACTTCTCTGGAAAGACCTGGTTTGAACAAACTGGAACATGAATGTGAGAACAAATTTTAAAGTCTTGGAAGACATCAAGAATGTTGGGATTGAGATATAGGCAAGAAGAGGCAAAGACAACATTATTTCAGAAATGTAGACTTTGTGACATTACAATAATAATAATAAAAATATGGAGAGAATAACATAATAATTAATAGGGCAGACTGTTTCTTGCCAATTACAACTTTGACCTGAAACTTTCCAAATTAAATTAGCCGATTAAAAGACTGAAGCACCAAAAGAGAAATTGTATGAGTGATGTATAACTATTTGCACTAGGTGTATTTCATGCTTATATTTTTAAAAGTTACATTTATTACCAAAACAGAGCAAACAATTGTCCAAATTACTTACAGATACATGAATAAACATTGCATATTTATTTTTCATAAATAGTTATTACCAGAGAGATAATTAAAACTGTCCATATTACTTAAAGATACATGAGGTAAAAGCATTTAAATTTATTTCTGTTCAATATTACATTTATTGCCAGACACAGTTAAAAACTGTCCATATTACATAACAAGTACACAAACTAAGAGCACTTCATACTTAATTTTGTTAAATATTACATTTATTACTAATACTAGATACATAGCACATCAGACAGTGTAGTTACTCTAGGGCAGTGTTTCTCAAATTTTTGCAGCATTGTTCCGCCACGTGGGATATTACAGCACACCTGTACAGTAGGTGGCAGCACTGTGTTTTAATAAAAATACTTGCTGCTTTTTCTCATGGCATATTTGTGTGCAGCAGCACACCCTTTGAGAATCACTGCTCTGAGGTATAGGATTGAGGTGGTCATAAAGTCAATGACCAAATTGTATGTTTTGCTTTGTTATGACTTGATTGACCACAGAAATTTTCTCAGAATGATTTTGCATATTTAAGGACCTGAGCTGAGCTGTTTTATTCCAACTTCTTCCCAGAAAGTTCTGCTTCTGAACAAAACTGCAATATTTTTTTTATTTACAGTTCTACACCAAGAGTTGATCCATGTACAGTAAAGAACACAACACTTCTGAAAAGTGTTCATGTTCCATATTAACCAGTTGGTTAAGATTCTATATTACTTAAATTAAAAGATATAATCTCACACACAATAATTACCTGTTGAAGTAGCTACTCTTGTGTAGTAAATTCTGATTAGCAGAGAAAGGCTGACTATCATACTAACAGTTGTTCATAAGGCAAGATTAATAAATCTGGAATGCAGTTGTACAGTTTTACACCAAGACTGAAACAAAATCAGATGAATATCCTTTCCTAAATGCTTATTGTTCATAGGGTATATATATGCAATAGTTTTATGAAAAATCTACAAACTAATACAGTAATAAAGTAGCTATACATAAATGCATGAAACAGAGAATTAATTCAACAAAAAATAAAATACATAAAAATGTTATTTAAAAATAAAACCACACCACAAAAAAAAACCCTTGTAAAACAATACTGAATAATGTTTATTTCAGTCTATTACTAGTATTAGATTCTAATTGATTCTAGTTGATTCTAAAATTGTCCCTAGAAAAGAGCTCATTTGTTCCTATCTTCAATAAATATTTTTTTATTAAAAAAACAAACATACAAACAAAATCTTTACAATTGGAAAAGCAGCCTCAAATATTTAAATAAAAAAGTAAAAATCTATGATTATAAACATTAAGTAGTTCTCTAGAACTACTAAACTAAAAGTTTTTTTACTGAATACAATATAGCTATGACATTTTTGTTGCAGTGATAAAGAAACAGTTCAGAAATAGATTACGATTTTCCACCCCACCCCAGTTTTTGGTATATTACATGGAATCTCTCACTCCGAGATGCTTATTAAAGCAAAAGAAAAAGAAACACAAACATATAAACAAAATCCTGTTCATAAAGCAGTATATATAAAACCCTATTTATTAATTGAAGAGAAATTTCAAAAACAAATAAATTATATGCTGTACATGATAACAACCAGTCAGAATGAACAAATATTCTAGGAAAATCTGTCATCTGTTGATTAAGATATATGGCTTGATCACATATTTAGAGTACATGCATATAAGACACTATAAAGTAAAAATATATATTAAAATATATATATATATATATATATAAATGTTGATAGTAATTATTATGAAAAAATTATATGGGGAAAAGTATTCTTTACTTTTACTCTAGGGTAATTATAGACTTTAAAAAAAATTGTATTGGCTCTCAAGAGCTAAAAATCTTTTGAAATATTAAAAGTATCAATTTAACTGAATTACTATATTAATAAACACCCCCTATAAGTATTAAAATATTGTATTGGCTCTCAAGAGCTAAAAATCTTTTGAAATATTAAAAGTATCAATTTAACTGAATTATTATTACTAAACATATAAGTATTAAATAACTGTATTATTGTTGTCAAAATATCATGTGGGTGCTAATTTAACTATTACTCTAAACATCTTGTAAGATAAATTATGACTATATTACAGGTATCAAAATATCATTTGAGTGCCAGTTTGTTAGCTAAACACCATGAGATTAACATTACAACTGTATTGTTAACTAAATATGTGAGTAACATTACGACTGCATTATTGTTAGCTAAACATCATGTGAGTAACTTTACAACTGTATTACTGTTAGCAATATCATGTGAATAACATTATGACTGTATCGCCATGATCAAAACATCATATGAGTGCCAATTTGACTATTGCTAGCTGAACATCATATGGTGCAAATTTGATAACAGTATTATTGTTAGCTAAACATCATATAAATACTAATTTGCATTGCTGTTAGCTAAAAATCATTCCAGTACCAATTAGTAAAATAGTAATCATCACCTACGACCCAATTAATTAACACTCATCAGTATTAATTTGACTCCATTAGCTAAAAACATCTCACAGAAAATATGTGACATTCTGACTGAATTAATTAGCACTATCTAATGTTACTCTATTAGCTAAATGGTAAACACCATATATGATCCAATTAATACTATCACAAGTGTCAATCCATTAGTAAACATTAAACATCTCATGGACAAGACTGACATCTGACCCAATTAATTAACAAAATCACGAGTATCAGTTTGACTCCATTAGCTAAAGAGTAAACAGCTCATTGACAATGACTGGCTTTCTGATCCAGTTAACTGACACCATCACCATGCTGACTCCACTGACCAAACAGTAAACATCTCATGGACAATGACTGACATTCCGACATAATGAAAACAAAAGCACACTTAAACAAAATGTAGTTCCTAGATTTAAAAAAAAATTTAACACATAAATTTTTTTCAAAACTCAAGACTATATACAAACAAGATGGTTAAAAATTCAAGAAACAGTGCCATTTCAGAAATAGTGTCTTGCTCTCTGCAAGCACCTGCATTCTACTGTACCTATACTGTCTTGTAAAATTTCTTAGCCAATTTGTCTTTTATAAATGTTTAGGTAAATTATTAAAGATTTTCAGGTGCTGATAAAATGCATTCATACAACACTTTCAAACTCTTTTGTCTACTTCAGAACTGAAGTACAAACCATCTCCATTCAGTGACTCAAGTGTGATGGCAATATAATTTATTATTTAAATCTGCAAAATAATGTGCATTTATTTCATTAATGTGAATGATATGTAAACAAAAAGGGTATATAAACATAATGATCAGATAAAGAAGTGATATTTATGCATGCACAAAATAATAAAGATGAAAAATCTTGTGTGAAAGGTGTTCCCCCCCATACAAGTTCATCAGTTCCATTATATGTCACCATGACAATACCAGTACTTATTCCATATTCTAAATTCATTATAAAATGTTGCCAAATATATGGAATGTTACTGAAAGAGTTCTTAGCACATTTTATACAGTAAAAGATATGCAGTTAAACAGTCATGATTTAAAAAAAAATCTATATTTGCTTGTGAAATTTGTATACGGCTTCTTTATTAAATTACCAACTGGAAATTGGAAAACATTGACTACATCATCTTTCACTAAAAAAAAATAGAGATTAATGTTTTCAATAAAACTGTCAAGTAAAATTATTATTATCATCATATTTCATCAAATTTACCAGGCAGAGGCACTATTAGTACTACAAGCCACTAATATAATTTTTATTTTTGTGAATGGATATACACACCATACAAACACAAATGTTAGATAAGTAACAATTATAACTAGGCAGCTTGAAAAGCTTGAATTGTCCGCTACATATGTAGGACAGCAAAATTTACCAGTAATATTTGTCCATGATAGAATATTTAATATGTATAAATCTGATCACCACCAACAAGAGACATGTTGCAAACAATAATGTTATGACTTGTGTCTCCATACACAATCAAGTTTTGATACTTTATATAATCTAGAAACTGATACTTTTCATCTTTAAAATTCTTTCTTTTAATAAATGATTATATTTCTTTCTTGTAAGAAAATATATATATATAAATAGGCACAGTAGAATCTGCATGATATGTAAAAAAAATTATAATTAAAAGCACTTATTTTTAGACGTAGAAAAACAACCAATAAACAATGACTTAACAAAATGTTTTTGATACAGGCATTTTGGCTGTATATCATATAAAAGATAGAGAGATATGTTCAATAACATCATACATTATACTATAATTGTATAACCAGGAATAACACAAACTCTCATCATACTGTACTATACAAAACAGATCTTACTGGAAATACCTTATATAAACACGTGAGCCAATATAGATCCTGGTACATGATTTACCCAACCAGTTAAGTATGAAGATAGATATAGCACATTACTGAGTGCAAAGGGTACTGTGAACATCATAATTAAAAATTCAACTCAGCAAACTCAAGGATCAAGTAAGAAGAAAGTGACACAGTAACCTCATATCTATATATTAGAGAGATTTTAATGAATTATCATATACACATCTTTCAACTAGTTTCATTAAGGTGAGCAAAATAACCGAAGCACGGATACTTGTTTCATTAGGGAATGTATTTAAATTTCCTTCCAGGAAGAAAACAAAGTAAGAATACTAGATTGCAACCATAACTTGCTCTGAATATAAAATACATGCAAACAAACTACTTCTTGTAATATAGTTTGTGAAAGTTAATTTTTAATTTAAAAAAATCAAACTCTGAAACATTTTTATTTGCTCACTTTGTATAATGCTAATTTAGAATGCAACAACTCTAAGGAAGTGAAAAAGAAATACTTTTCAAATATAATTTTATTTTGCAATATTTCGCAATATAAGTACTGTTTTCCATCCTTCCAAGTATAATTTCAATATATAATGTTCTAATAATTTAAGTTTCTGCATCTCACTGCACCAGCTTTCCAACATAACTACAATCTATAATCCTCTAGTAACACGAGTGTATATATAGTCACATTATTTTTCTAACTACATTTTTACTATTTAGAAATATAAGGAAACAGTTCTCATACAAGATTACCGTACTCAACAACATTTGCAGGTTAAGACTGCTTTAAAAAAAATTAAGCCAAACAATATGGGGAGGAATACTATCTACCTATATCTAAAAATCTTTTAGAACAGCAAGCACAAGCCAGCATCAGAAAGACCTGTAAGCAAACTGGTTAATGTTGCTTCACTGAACAATACTAAAGAACACTATTTATAAATGCTGTGTTGCAAACTGTTGTTAAGAAAATGACATCTGAATTTCAAAGCTTGAAAATGCTATAAAAAAAAAAAACAACCCTGAAATTAGCATTCATCATTACGGAGTCAGACTTATAAAGAATATAGCTTCACCCCACCCACCCACCCCGACACTTCTTTTCCATGCAGTCTTAGGGCCCATATAATCTGCTTAGCAATAGCTAGACTACATATTCAGAGAATGTGAACATGGTGCTCATTACAGTAAATGCATAACAAATACTGTCCTATTTTAGGATAAATATAAATGCCCTAATACTTGTCAGCCATTCTGTACCAATATGCCATGTGTACTGCCACTGCCTGCAAAGTATGCATGCCTGTCACAAGAACCAAATAGTATGCAGAGATATCTGTCAAGCTAACCATCACAGGAATGCACGAGGACAATAATACCCAACAGAAATACACTTCATTCACAACCATTTGGGTGGCACACTCTTAATGAGGTAATCAGAAGCAACTAACAGTTTCTTTTGGTATATTTCAATAAATTCATCATAATTCCATTCGGATGTCTCCTGTAATTAACATCCCAACAGGTCAGTTTTATTGCTCAAAAATTACTCAGACCAAAGCTAGTAATTCAACAAGTCAGTGGCAAATAGCAGTTATCACAAACAACTT
Source organism: Sinotaia quadrata (assembly GCA_028829895.1). Taxonomy (NCBI): domain Eukaryota; kingdom Metazoa; phylum Mollusca; class Gastropoda; order Architaenioglossa; family Viviparidae; genus Sinotaia; species Sinotaia quadrata. The sequence goes on along the minus strand of CM054181.1, from coordinate 114,667,446 downwards.
CAGACATGAGAGGGCAATTTATCGTCCAAACTGAACACCTTCCAGAAAAATAACTCACGTTTCTAAATAAACTTGGAAAAGAAAATAATATCATTAGTAAGAGAGCACATGATTTTTAATTTCCAAGCACTTTAAGAATGTTGTCACTTTCAACATTGGAATAATTACAAGAGAAAGTTTCAGGAATGTCAATACAATCATGTTAATTGAAAGTCACAATAACACACTACACACTACAGTGCCAAATACCATGAAAACACACTAGTATTTATGAAGCTTGGCATAGAGTTGTCTTTGAATGATATCCCCTCTGATATATGCAAGAAAAAATTCTGTGTAGCTTATTAACTGCATCAAGGAAGTCTGTCAATGAAATGTTAACAGTGAAACAAGAGCACTGCCCCTCAAACTGGCAGTTGCCATACACTGTGAAATACTGACTTTTGATATCTGGAATTCACACAACACCAAATGATAAACTTTCAAAGTGTAACAACAGCACTGTCTTTATCACTTTTACTTTCTGACAAGAGGTCCCGGATTTCATCTTCATCATCATCTTTATCAAGAGCTGTATCACTGTCAAATGATTTTGATGAACGATATGAATGGTGTGATGTAGAGGATGCCTGTGATCCACGCCATGCAGACCCTCTCTGTGAGGCGAGCGTCATACGCTGATTGACTGGCTTGACGGTAATTATAAGATTGGAAGAGTTTGCAACCATCATATCAGTCACCTGGTCCAGTGATTTTCCAGCCACCTCGATTCCATTCACTTCCAGAACTTCATCATTAACAGCCAGCAGACCTGTGCTCTCTGCTAGACCACCAGGAACCAAGCGGGAGATAAAGATACCAGGAACCTGCAGTTAAATTAAAACAATTACACATCTGAAAGATCTTTCTCACACAGTTTACTTTTCCCCCCCCAGAAACACACTGTCATAATTTAATAGTGAACACATGAACACTGACAATTACAATATATAATGCCTAGTACTAGTAGATATATATATATATATAATACTTACATTTAAGCAGTATAAAGCATATATGCTACGCTGAAAGATTAACTCCTGGGCAATTAAAATAATACGCAACAAAACTTGCTGAAGGTTTTTTTTAAAAATACATGCTCATTAGAGTTAGTTATACTCTACATATCAAAGAAAAAAGTACTGGGCAGTGAAGTGATTAATAAATAATAATCAGTACACAAGTAGCTGTGTCAAACACATTTTTTTCAAATTTATCTTCTGCTTTCCTATCTGTAAAAGTATAAATCTGATGGAAGGGGAATGATTTTAATAAAACCCCAAAACTTTAGACTAAACAATTCTATATTATGGGCAATAAACTGACTAAAACTAATGAGGATAAATGGTGTTTAATCGAATGCTAACAATTAAGAATAGGAAATGATGGACAATTCAGAAAGACTATTGATTTTTTAAAAGGATCAACAACAAATAATGTGTAATAATAGATTAAAAATAAAGAAAAACTATTCTTATTTCTTTAGTTAGGTGATTGTCTAGTGTTATTCAGTAAGTAGTAAAGATGTACAAAATCTGTTTTTGATATTCTTACATTAACTTATATATTTTTCCTCAAACTGTATATTAAACATTAAAAGTAACAGTTTATTAATACTATTCATGGACTCAGCATAAAAACCCTTTATATCTCATTAAAAAGAATACAGTAGTTATGGATTTTTTACAACAGTATAAGATACTAAAATAAAACACTAAGAGAAAAAAAGTATTTAGATACTTATTTCTTTACCTTTTCTAGTCCACCAGGTGTAACTCGTACACTCAACCCATCTCGGATATAAAACCCAAGTGGTTTGTCTGACCCATTCTTCATTAATTTAACCCTGCGGTGTGTCTCTGGAATAATGTCAACATCAATGATGGCTGAAACACGTCTAAAATCTTCAGGAAGACTTATCTTGATGCGAGGTTTTGGTGGCGGATCACTGCCAATCAGTTTGGTAATAGGATTACGTCGTTTGACTGGTTGAATGCCATAGCCATTGAGCTCCCCGTAACTTTCACCTACATTAAAAAAATTGTGTGATTTCATTTAAAAATAAACATAAAACTGTATCAAATAAAAGCCTATTTTCACTTAACAATTATCATAATGATGAATATGGGTCATCTAACAGTAGCGTGTGTTGAATTTTAATATTAAGAAGTTGTTTTGGTATTTTGTTATTGTTGCTGTCGTGCTGCTGTTGAGTGTATTCAATAATAATGTTCAACAACAAGTAAATCAATAACATTTGTATTAAATGGTTCTGCTGCACACAACAAAATGATTTTTGTGATGGCAAACTTGTGGGTATCTTTCTTAGAACAGAGTTGAACCTAGTATACTTATTTCTAAAGGTTCAATGTAAAAACTCAATCAGTATCCTTTATTAATTTGCTGTTGTTTAATTGGGGATGAGAAAACTAATGAGCATTCCTGATCAGATTCTAAAGATAGCTGTCTAACTGCAAGACAGTGATATAGTGATATGTGACTTATTGAAGTTATTGTAACACCAGCTCAACCACCTGTTACCTTTTCTAATTAAGTATGGTAAGTCACCTTTTTCAAGCCATACAGAGCTCTGTATTATAGATGTACTTTTCTCATCAGAACAAAGGAAACATAAGGCAGTAAACAATAAATTGATCTCCTACTTAGCACACACCAAACTGATTTTGGATGGCAAATTCGTGGGTATCTTTCCTAATGACTAAGCAAATGGCTGAATGTATGATCTAAGGCCAACAATAAGAACTATATATTTTCTACAAAACACATGATTAAGCATTGTTTGAATGTAAGACGAAAAAGGCCGGCAATAGTAACTACATACTTTCTACAAAACACGTGACTAACTCACTAAGCAATGTATGAATGTAAGACCGAAAAGGCCAACAACAGAAACTATATACTGTACTTTCTACAAAACACATGACTAAGCAATGTTTGAATGTAAGACCAAAAAGACCAACAATAATAACTATATACTTTCTACAAAACACATAACTATGCAACAAATGAATGTAAGAAAACGATTATTAAGCAATATACAGTAAGAACAATACTAAAAATTTGTGATTCAAAATACCTATCATAACTTTTTTTTAAATAGGCTAAAATTTATGAAGAGATTTTGTATTAAAAAAAAAAAAAATAGAATTTAGTCAGCTGATGTCCACCAAAAAGAATCTACTTGCATTTCCTGCATCAGTATTTTTACAGTAAAACTAGTAAATATACATTTAAAAGTTTTTGGATGGGCAACTGATTCTCCATTAATAATAAAGTGCCAGAATAAAATTTCTATACAGATGTACTGCACTTTAACAAAATGTTAACTAAAATCTCTTAGACTCTATACAGATGTACTGCACTATAACAAAATGTTAACATTAAAAATAAAAGAAGGATCATATATGAAGGTATATGGACTCATAAGTATTTTTTAATACAAAAGCAATCTCAGTTTAGTCATTTTTAATTATTTTCTTTTGTATCTCCCACTTCTCTCCACTCTAGTACAATCTATTCCAAAATATTTCTAAGAATTTTCTCTCCACCTCTGGAAGACAATGGCTGTTTGCACTCATTAAACAAACTGTGTGCTAGGTTCTCATCTTTCTAGGCCAGGGCTGGGTGCATTATTTAGAAGGGGCTGCCCTACAAGGCCTATAAATCTGGCTTGGATAGATAACCTAACCTGACTGGCAATTGAATTGTTCTGGTTGCTAAGAGGGATGTCAGTCTAGAGAAGACCATAAGAAAAAGGAATGGTGGAGTGGTGAAGAAGAGACATCAGAATTAACAAGAAAGAACATTCATTTTGCTGCAATGATTTAGTAAATAATGACACTCACAGTCATAGCCATATTGCTGTAATTTTAAATGAAGCCTCTTATAAAAGTAAAGATAAACTATACACACACATCTATGAGATAGGGAGAATGAGAATTAGTACAATAAATAAGACAGTTTAAAAAAAAAAAATCCTATTGGCATTTGTAACACAGTAAATTCTTCTTAAGAAATAAGCATTGTTACAAGATGAACTAATTATAAAATATTGGAGAAATTAAATGCTATAAACTAATAAAGTATAATATATACTGACCTATTTATTAAGTTAATAATTATTTGGACTAAAAATGTAATCACCCTAAACTAACAAACACTACAACTTGTGATTTAACTTTAGAATGCACACCATTATAAAATAATATTAATAATATCAAATGCAATGTAAATCAAATGGACAGAATGCAAAATTACTGTCCTTAATTTTCTTTGTAAAATAGGCCTGATCTAATGCTGTGAAAAAGCCTACAGTATTATTTGACAATACTGGCATTTAAGCTCTAGAGATCTCCTGATACAGGAAAAAAATGCCAAAATAAATCCATCTTTCATTTTCTTATGGACAGATCTACGCACTATAAATTATTAAAACATTCCAGAGACAAAACTGAACTAATTACAAGAGTGGGCAAGTAATGACTAGTTGGGTCACTTGGAGATGCACGTTAAGCATTTTCAACTAGTAGATCAGTACAAGCCCATATGAACACCCTCCCTTCTGATACAGTGATAGCATGCCAATAGACCCTTGACCCTAGGCTCCAGACTAGATAACCCTCTCTTCAAAAAGCCATCCAGACACTGAGCACCTGTGAGAACCTGGCTGAGGGGGGAAAATCCATCAGCAGTCAACCTTCATTAAACCTGTCCTGTTTGCACTTATGTTTCTTGATGAAGCAGCTCTACACTAACTAGGTTATGCCAGTACTCACTCTCTTCTTCCCACCCCCTCAAAATCAGACTGCCTCTCATCTGATTGATTAGCTTGGATTTAAGAACTTGTGAAGTCTAATGCTTTTCCAGCTTAACAGTGATTTCAAGATTTTTGTTTGTAATACAGTACTTCCACACATGTGTTCCCTAATTTTAAAATACAGTTTGAAAACTCAAGATATGTACTTGATACAGGTTTTAAACAATAGCACACAGTGAAAGCTATTATGCCTTTTAGTACACGCATACATATCTATTTATCCTGGAGGTTGATGAACATTTCCCACTACCCTAACCCTCTCCCACTCACTGCACTTCTTTTGTTTATCTGCCACCCACTTCTTCACTTGTCCATGATATCAATGAATTCTATAAGGGGTCCATAACTTGAAATACAACAACCAATCCAACCTTCATCTCATACTGCTGTCCAGAATTATCAAAGAGCTGTCCAGAATTATTAAGGAACACTACTTTTCATCACACACACACACACACCCTTGTTCCAACTAATTTCTGGATCCAAGATTGCTACATTATTGGTGAATTAATGTTGCTTGAAATGCTACAGTACAATATAAGATCAATGTTGCTTTATGTTGACAAATAACACTTTATTCAGTGAGAGACTTGTCAATGTCCTGGCAAAAGTGCCAATCCATTCTCTTGTCAAGGTGATTAATTATACCATGTTATGACTATTTATTTCTGCATCAATTATATAATCTGAAACACCAACCCTCCTCAACACACACTTTGTTTTAAGCTCTTCCCAGCCAGTGTTTTACTAGCACACACAAATATACATTCCATCTCTAGTCTCACTCTGGACTAAACACACACAGATGCCCTCTTTAAATTTGTAGAAACTTCTCTGTCTAGATGTCACTTATGAATAGATTTTTTTAAAAAAATGTTCTTTTTAGTACTATTAGTAAAAATACACAAGCATGGTTTTATGGTTAGGCACTAAAATGTAATAAATGTAATTTAAAACTAAAAGTGTTCCATTTGAGTACTTCTTGTAAAATGCAAAGGCAGTAATTAAAAATATGCATACAGATGAAGTGGACTAATTTAAATAACTTTGCTGCTGTCAAACTCACCAAATTCTGGGGAAACCAATTTAATTAACTGCAACTATAAGAGTTGTGCAGGAGTGTATGAGTGCATTTAAACCTTTAGATTTAGAATACAAAAGAAATATTTTTATTTAATTTTCTCTCTCTACTAAAAGCTTTATTTGTTTAACAAATTTGTGGAATTATTCAAGTGGCTACACTTTACTGTCCCTAACACAAACAAACTTATAATCTAATTATGAATTATTTAAGTTAAAATTATCAAAAGAATGGAAAAAGTGGAATAAAAAAAAATCCTGCAAACAAACTTAGTTTGTCTGAAAATAAAAATTGCTTGAATTTGTAGTTTATATAAGATTTTCACTGCTTGTAGATAAAGTATTAATTACGTTCATTAACAATACATTTAGTTTACTATTATAGGACCCTAGAAAATAAAATAAAATTTAAAGCAGAAGAATGATGGTTTTTCCATTTTTTTTCATCATTTGCATTATGTATTTAATTAATGATGAAAAAAAATCCACAGTGGTGTCTAATGGGATATAAAATAAATAATTATGTTGATTATAGTAATATTACTCACACACAAAAATTTGTTAACAAGTTTTTTTTTTAAAAAAAAAAGACACCACTTAAACTGATTACTGATAAACATAATTTCCTTTCACTTTAGGACCAGAGAAATTGAAAAAATATATAAAGTAAAGTTTTGAACTAAATGTTTTCAATAACTATATTCAAATCAGTGCCTGATGTTCCTTTGAAGTTTGAATATAAATCAAAAAGATCCTGCAAAATGAAAAAAAGTGTCTCTTGTTTCAAAGGCAAAACCATTTCTGATATCTCTTGTACAGATTACAAGATCAATTTATAATTTTTTCTCTGTTGATGATGTGAAAACTATTAGAAATGAACGTGATAGCACCCCACTACTTGTCCTGCTAACTCCTTACTCTGCTCATGAATTAGTTTATATACCTGCCTTTCACAATGTTTCAATCAATATAATGTTGCATTTATATAAACAATTTGAAAACAGCATGCCCCAAAGTCATGTGAACTTGATCCTATTCCTATGCCACTGTTATCTGAATGTTCACATGATATACTGCATGTTGCCCAAATGAAACTGATTCCACCATCCAAAGGGAAGTTTATAATCAGTTTCAAGGATCTCAATGACAAAATTTACATCTGACTGAAAAAATGATGAAGGATTTTGAAAAATTGATTCATCTCATTAAAACGATGAATATTATATATTTTTGTTTGCTGCAATGTCATCATTATTTTTTTTTAAATTTGTTTTTGTTTCTCTCTATTTTCTGTATAGATGTATGCAATTATTATGTACACATTATCAAGTCATAATATGTAAGTTATTTTGTTTCTCTTTAATCTCAATATGACAATTTATCAAGAAATCCTATATTTCATGACTCTCATAATTCCATATGTAAGAAAAATCATTTTGTTTTATATTAATTCTCTTTAATTTTAAAACACTTATTTATTTACTGTTTGACTTACTATTCTTGTTTCATTTTATTGAAGTTTGCTGAATCCCTAATTTGAAATATTTCTTTATTTTGTGTAATTTTAAAGTACCCAGATATTCCTTTGGATTTTCTCTTTCAATCTGGGAGGACTGTTTTGTAATATTTGAATGTTCATTCTATTATATATATATATATTTTTTTTTTTAAAGAACTTACACTTACGTTAATATGTAAAATGTATCTGGACCATAAACATATATAAAGTTAGAATTATAACAACACTTATTTGATGTTGTTAACTTTAAAAATAATTTGGGACTGAATTCTTAGTAAATTTGCTATTAACAAATTATGTATAAAACAAAATTATTTACTTTTTCCAACATGTTCATGTTTATTGTTTATTTATAACTATTATTTTTAATTGAAAAAAAAAGTTATTTTTATTGAAACAGCATGTATTTGTTTGGGGCCCATTCTTATATTTCAATTCTCTGTGCAGCCCTTCTGATAAAAAATTTGCCCAGGCCTGATCTACCTAGAATTCTTTTGCTTTTAGAGCTGAGGTACACAGAGACCATGGTCATTTTCAAGAGGGCTCACAAAACATCTTTTTCATCGGCAAGAAGGGCACTATCTCTTGTCTCACAGTTTATTCAATCAATACATTTGGAAATTAATTTTACTTATGTTTCTCTTTTGTAAATACAGTTATTTTTATATGTCATTTTACATATTGATTAATTTGGTTTGTTACATAAATTTTCTTATGCATTTAAGTAGTGTGTATAAAAAACTCGTGTGCTGCAGACATAATATTAATAATTGTAACGTGCTTAGATCTTGAATAAAGTTAAGTGCTTCATTAAATATTCTTTTATTATTATTAATGGAATAATACTATCTGATATTGTCAGTACTGAAAACAAATGAAGCAAATTCACGATAATTTATTGATTATATTCATATTTTAAAATAATTGATTAATTATATTCATATTTAAAAAACACATATTGCTTAGCTATTTCATTTCCATTAGGACCTTTTGTAGCTTATATTAAAATACAATAAATCTTAAAAGAAAATTTGTCTGATATATAATCAAAATTCAACATTACAATCTTTAAAACTAAAAATAAGTCTTTACACTTCAGTTCATATGCTCAGGTGTGTCTGCTTTTAAGATCCATGTACAGTGTACATTTATCTAATTATTTTCTTATTATTTATGATAGTTGTTGAAAAGGTAAATTACAATAATTTCCTAATCAGATTTACACTTTACAGGGCTACTGCTTATTAATTTATTATCGCTAGACCAATTCTGCACATGAGTTTTCTAATAAAGAATATTAGTCAATTACACTAAATAGGATAAGTTAAAATACTTTTAGTTTTACTATATCATATATGTACCAGTAGAGTTTTCTCATGAATAAGTGATCTTGAATAATAAAGACTGAAAATGAAAGCAAGAAATAAATTCAATGATAAAATAATAATAATAAAAAATTGACATCAATTAACTTGGTGAGAGAGAGTTGCATACCTTTTCGTTGAATCAAAAGTTTGAGAAGAGGTCTTGCAGTTGTAAGGGCTTTGCTATAGTTGTCATCATTGTTGATGGGCAACAGATCTCCATGGACAGAATCAGTATATGTGATAATAAATGAATGTTCCTCCAATCCATGAATTTGTGCAAGAATTTGTGAAAACTTGTCAAATCTACTGTCTCGCTTAACAGAAAAGCGCCGGAACTCTGCTTCAAACTGAAAAAGAAGAAAAAAAGAAAAAAGTTACCACCAATATCCAGATCAACTCAACAAGAATACAACTAGAGTAAATAAGAATGAATAAATATTTCTACTTTCATGAAAGAGTTCTTCAAACACAAAAATTTGTCAACTAAGCTTAAATAAATAAAAGGAAACAAAACTGTAATTCTGTTTGTTGCAATATATTTATTCAAATTATTGTAAAAGAGGGTTTTGGGTCATTTAAAAAAAAAAATGAAGAATGAAATTTTAAATGTATAAATGCAAGCCACTAGAAAAGTAAGAAGCAGTAATAATATCACAATCAGATCTGTAATATTATTAAAGAATAAATTCTCTGAAACATGTGTCTTTTAATTTTAAATTGTAATAAACATGTAATTATGTAGTACTTTAAAAGTAATAAAGATGGATAATTTGACTGTATTTCTCAATTTATTTTTAAATTACGTAAATTTTTTTAAAAATTCAGTAACTGTCCAACTGGACTAAGAAAGTGTAAAGTAATATAGTATCAAGTAATATAAAAGAAAAAATGTATTCTTGTTAGTAATCAAATGCATCTACACTGATAGTATTATTCTAGAAAAAGGAAAAATGTAATCTTGTTAGTGATCCCAATGAAACAAGACACTAATTGAGTAATTCTAGAAACCATACATTATAAATGATTCAGTCATTAACTGATTAAGTGGTGAGACTAATCTGAGTGGTTTGTTGCAAATGAAACTGCTTCAAAAAAACTTTAAAATTTCGTAGCTGAGTGGTTTGTTGCAATTAAAACTGCTTCAAGAAAAACCTTTTAAAATCCCTTACATTAATAAATATTAAATCAAGTAACTGTGACATCTGTCAAGAAAAAATCGCTGTCATAATGCTTCCGTAATAATAATATACATCAGGTTTGCTAAGAGTAATACTAATAGTCCTAATGTTCTATTTATAGGCAATTATTTAAATGTGTGGCTAAATTTTTTATAATCCACAATTAATTTTATGTTGGAATTGAATGACAAATCTTGAATGTCTATTAGTCTATATAAATATTCATGCTCATATCCAGACAGTAATCAAATGCCAACCATCTAAAAAAAAATCTCTAAAATAATCAATAAATGGTAAATATCAAACGAAAGGCCACAACTTTACACGAAACAAATATAAATAAACAAGTGTCGGTCATACGACTTTAAATTAAAGAAATGCTATTATTTACACAATACTTATAATTTAAAAAATTCGCATAATGTAATAATGTAGATGTGGCTTTCTAGTAAAATTTGTTAAAAGTCAGAGACACTATTTCAGTAATACAACGGCGAGATGAAAATTATCGCTTCGTACGCAGGTGTGATGATTTCTGACCTAGGCCTCCACCAAAAATTAGCTTTGACACGCCTAACTTCGATGGATTGTGAAGTAGGGTATAGTTAGAAGCAGAAGAGGTATAAATAAGTAACCTAAAGAAACAAGTACAGAAATTTCTACAGATTTTAGGATATTATTGTGGGTGTTAAAGCTTGTACGGAAACATTTGTTTTTTGGTCTTGCCTCTCGGCTCAGTCTATGGGACCATAGCGGACGACAGGGCGGCGACGTCGGGACTCCAAGCACACCTGGTTTAGGACACTGCATCTAACTTACCTTGCTTTTGACCTCCACTACTCCGTTGTCTGTTTTTGAAGCTGTCCTTGTATGTTTCGCCATAGCTCATATTAAAACACTACATCTGCGAAGTTAAGTGTCCAAAATCGTTATCCATTCGAAGCAAATTCCTCTTGAATGACCAACACTGACCCACATACACCTTTGCGTATTGACGTCACATTGTTGACTACTCTCAAACCAAAAGATTGTGCATTTAAAGAGTTGCTAAAAACTCCAACCAATTGTAAATTTAAGGCAGTTACTGAAAATAAATTATTTTCAGCATACCTTTACACTATATAATTATTTTCCTTTATTTCTTTCTCATTTCGAAGGATATTACGTTATATTAAGACGGACAGAAGAATTGTGAAGCTCATTCGAGAGGCTTTAGTATAATAGTAAGGCTTATCCCTGAGGCTACATTGCAGACTATTACTGATTTTGGAAGTTAGTGCGGGAGTCCTCTATGTACTTTCAACAATGTATTAATTCTTTACTGCCTAGCTTTGGTTTTCATCATTAACATGGCGATAACTAGAGCATTTATAAAAGATAATATTCTAAAATATGATACCAGACCTGCGGCAGGCATTGTGAAAGTACTCGGGGTAAGGAGTAAGGAGACGATAGTTAAATAATCAAGATATGATAGATAAGACTTTAAATATAGGCCTACAAAGGAACTTGAGTGATTGGCATAAATTAAACTTAGCAAACCAAAACAAAATGTTAACTTAAGATTACAAGCTCGGAAGCAAATTTTTAAAAATGGCCACATTATTTTACGCAATTTGTCATCAAACAATTTTTTTTTAAAATCATTCGAACGTCAAAATTTGCCTAAGGTTTTATTTGTTTTAAGGATTTGTTTGGAATTTGATATGACTCTTTTGTAGTTTTTAATTTTATTTCTTATCCTTTGCACATCCCTTGATCTTTGATATAATGTTTATGTCAAATGCTTTTTGTAAAACGAACATTTTTTTTTTAGTTATTGATCACTTAGATGTTTGTTGAAATCTAAATATATAGATCGTAAGATTATTGGTAAACTATAAACGGCCTGTAGATTTAGGCTACAGGAGTACAGTTTATATTTTGGAGATTCCTTATTTTACGAGTAATAATGACCACTTATCAGTGAAAACTAAGGAAATGTTACATTGTTAGTCATAATTATTTTGAAGAACCAGCATATAGCCTATTACACGCATTGTAGATTATATTGAACACCCTAATTAAGGGTTTTATTTCTAGCAAAATGATACCTTTTACTCTTGATAGGTAGACTTTTAGGAGTGAATAGATTGCCTTCAACATATTCTCTGTATTATGACTATTATGAGAGACTATCATTAATTCTGTTCTCAGTGTTATGAGAGATTATCATTTATTATACTAGCCTACACTTTTTTCTTATAAGAGACTATAATGTATTATGCTGTTCTCTTTATTCTGAGACTAATTTATTACATTATTCTCTTTGTGACAAGAGATTATCATTTACTGTACTGTTCTTGTGGTAATGAGATACTTGTTTATTCATTTTTATTGTACTAAACTACTATCCTATTCTTTATGAAGGACTATAATTTATTGTACTAAACTACTACTATCCTATTCTTTATGAAGGACTATAATTTATTGTACTATTCTTTTGTTTACAAGAGACAGCAGCAAAGAGGAAAGAATGCAAATGATGTATTTTAGGTTTAAGTTTGATAATCTCTTTATGTAAAGTTAGCAGTTTTATTTAATACAGCATTTATTATATAATTTATATTATAAATAGAAGGAAATAAGATATATTCCCTATAATTTTTTTTAAAGTTCTCATCTACTTCTCCAGTTTATTTTTAGACAATTAGATTTTGATTTTGTTACTAGTTCTTTTAATTTTTTAAAAATAGTAAATTAGCAATAACCCACAATATTTCATTGCCTGAGTGAGTTGAATGGAAGAAAATCAATTGTATGCTATTGCTAAGCTTAACAACAATGAAATAAAGGTACTACTGCTAGCCTTGTAGAACATTTTGTGTTCAAGCCCAGTTTTGGTCATTGATATTTTTCTTAATCAATCCTTGTACACTGACTTTTGTACAGTGTTGAGCCATCATCGGATGCCATTGTAGCACTGTCAAGAATTAGCACAAATAAATAGCTGTTATTATCATTTTATTTAATTTCATCTGCTAACCCTGAAGCTTTGAGTTTGTCCATTAAAGAAAAAAAGTGTTTGTATGTCATTCTTACATTGTCTTAACTCTTTATAAAAAAATTGTCTCCTGTTAATCATGATACTGGAAAACTTATATATTTCATTGTAAACCCTTTAAATCTCATTGATTTTCTTTTATTAACTATAAATAATGTTTGACACTTGTGCTTTTGTTAAGGTTAATTATAATTTCCAAGATATTAGTGGGGTTATCACCAGCACTGACCTAGAGGTTTACAAAGATCTCCATATTCTGATCTCTTCCTAAATACTTTTTTTTTTAATTGTAAAAGGACCCTTTAGATTAAACTAATGAGTTTATTCACTTCATTTTCCATTAGTTTCTAATAATACTAATAGAAATACATTATTTTTTAAAAACCTATTTATAAAAACACTAGTAAAAAATTGTGAAAAAAAAATTTATTATAACATACACAGAATTTAATTTATTTCAAACTTGATAATTAAAATGAAAACTACATAAGTTATGATTTATCTGCATCGGTAAAGTTGTTTGAAATCTAGACTTACATTTAAATCTGGTTTGCTGGGGGTGGGAGCATGCTCCTTTTTTTTTAGTATTTACAAATGATTTATGTGTAGGATTAATAATTTCACTTTTTTAGTTTTTAAGTTTTAATCTTTTTGGCATGAAATTACATTAAATGTAACTGATAATAATATGTTGCAGCATATTGCAGGGCCATTAGGTGATGGAAGCTTAATAAAGGAGGTTGCGGACAATAAACATTACATAAAAACTGTATTCACCAAGGCATCACTGGACAATTTTGTAGAAGGGTATAATTGAAAAATTATGCATTATGTAGTAGGTGCAGTATTAATATGTAACTGTTAGATATATAAGAGTATGTTTTAAAAAGAGTGAGAATATTACTTTCACTGATTTTAACCATATGACTAGAAAGCATTTTGCACAGTTTTGTATACAATCAGCTCTCTTTTTTACACAAGTTTTGTTTATTTAAATTAAAATTTACATGATATTTTGGCATTTTCATTTTATTTGGGTTACAAACTTGAAGTTATGCAAACTGAGGTGTCAGCCAGAGAGCAAGATGATAACTCAGTTGGTGCCAGCTCTGCATTTTTACTCTCTAAATTGTTAGTCACACTGTATAAACTAAGTGCTCCTATGTTTTAACACCATGCACATGTGCATGTTTATTCATAGTGAAAATATATAATATTCTTTTTATAGAGCTGACCAAGGTTAGACTTTGCATAAATTATCATTATTATTAATATTATTTTGAAAGATTACTTAATCTTATTATAGTTATAAAACATAAAAATAGAACAGTCCTCTTGCTGTTATAAAGATGGTATGTTTACTATATAGCTGTGGTTGTGACTGATCAAATGACTGCTGACTATTTTTGAAGGTACACAGACAGTTTTGACTGCCCTCCGGGGTGGGACCATGCTCTCCTGTTGCTCAACCAACATCGTCTGCATTTCCAGTCTGCCACAGATTTGGTAAATTTGATTTTAGTTTTTGATTTTTAGTTTTCCACTATACTGTAGCCAGATGTAAATACAGAGGATACTAGTATCCACAGGATCCACATGAACTCGCCAGGAATTGCAGGGTAGCACATGGGTTCTTAGAATAGAACATATAGAAGAACCACATAGAGTTGTCCACCCCTTTCACTGGAAGCTGCTTGCCTTGTAACCTATCTTGCTCAATATGCTAATGATCATACTCTTTACCAGGGCTGTGCAGTTTTGCAGTATTTCTGAAGGATGTCATGTACTGTCTCTTAATTCCTGTTGGTGCCATGCGTTCCTTTTGTTTATCCCCAAATTAAGATAAGGCACCAGTAAGCACATTTTTGCACTGTAATCCGACTGATGGTTGTTGGGATATGCATGTGAAGCAAAGAAAACAGACACACAATCTGTTCAGCTATGGGATTTTGCATGGATCTAAAGTTGTCTTCAGTAGTCATTGGTTGAAATCTGTTAATCAAACTGTTCTTACATTTGGCAGTGTAAACCAATACAGGATTAGGGACAGATGAAGCTGACGTATAATGTCTGTGTTTTGGTGTAAGCTCTTGAGAGACAGAAGTAAAAATCAGAACACCATCATTGTGTCTATACAACATCCAGTCCAGCATGTGGCTATATCTATGAGTTGGCATGCTGACAGACTGTTCTAAGTTAACAATGAAAAGAGTTTCAATACATGAGTCATTAGGGTGGTCAGAGTAACAGTTGATCTGCTAGATGCAATAAGCTGCCACTTATAGCATTACAGAATTTGAGGAGAGGAGGAAACTATTCTAGAAACAAGAGAATCAAATTAATTTAATTTTACAACCGAGTAGATGCCAAAGATAGTGACTGACCTGTTTAAAGTTTTAGAATTGATTTAAATATTTCAGAAAGGAGAACTACAATCAAAAGTGGAAGTAGATGTAAATGTGAGAGAAGATAAAAATGACATCTAGCAAAGAAAGCAATACCTCTTTTGATCTTATGGCCACCAGGTGCAAAATTGGCAAATTTTTTTCATCTTATGATGTCTTGAGCCAGTTCTCAGATGCATATTTCAGCTAATTTTTTTAAGTATTCCAGCAGATTGCACATCAAAGGATACAGATATGTAGGTCATTTAGAGATAAATTTTGATAGTAAATGATGTACTTCTACCAACTAATTTTTGTTGACAAAAATTCAGTTCATGTAAAGAAGGTTGATGGGTAGGATAGAAAACTGCAATTTTTCTTCTAACCTTCTTCTTTCTGTCTTGTGGCAGGTACATTTTATTGTTAAAGCATATTGCATATACTGATATAATACACTGGCATTTGTAAAGGAATAAAAATGGCAGGCTATAGTTTGAAAATGAGGGATTTTTTAAGTAGATGAATTTGCCAGGAAAAATTTTTTAACAGCTTTGCTTTCAAAGTTAGTGCCTTGAACAGCAGACATAAAAATGAAGTGGAAGATATGATGAACTTAAGGAAATGCTTAAACAAACATCAGAAATGCACAAAATTTCTAGACAGTAGTAGTTTTCTGAGCTTGAGAAGCGAATTAAGTGGAATTGGATGTACACATTTAAAAAATATCAGTCAAGGCCTGTGTGCATGTGCTTTACTTTTAAAAGAAAATTTTCAGTTTTAGGGGCTTTTGGCGAGAGGTCTGCATACATGAGCATTACTTTTAATAGAAAACTTTCATAGTTCATCTTGATTCTAGGCACTAAGGTATACAACAGAAAAAGTCCAATTAAAATCTGTTCATTACTTTTTTACTTAAGCCTGCACAAACCCACAGCCATATATATAGATAGATAGATTATTTTCATAGGTAGGGTATGTTGTGTCAGGAATGGACATTGTTGTGCATGTTGTATGTAACTCTTTAACAGTGTTCATTAGAAATTTTTATCCACTTTTATATATCTTTGATGTCATATATTATTAAACTACATTAGCCACAAAAAATATAAATGTTTAATATTACCAGATCAACAAGGAAGGCCACTCACAGTTTATTCTTCTTGTGGATCGGTTCTCGCTGGTTGACCTGCATGAGGGTTTCTACAGCAAGCATGATGTTGTCAATATGTAAAATATATTTTCTTTTGTTTTAATCAGACATTTCTTTCTCTCTTTTTTTTTTATTGCTTACATAAAAGTTTGTAGTGTAGAGTTTGTAGATCTTGTGTGTGCACATGATCTGGGCAAAATAGTGGCTAAAAGTTAAAGCATTTACTTTTAACTTTGCATCTATAAAGAATATGTGCAGATTAAATATTTGCCATATGTATCGAGTAGAATTTTTTAAAATGAGCTTTAAAAGTAATTTAGTAAGTCTTAGATAATTAGAAAAGCATCTTTTTAAATATAATTAAATAAATAGATTTCTATTTGTTGAAATACTAAATACTATTATTTGTTGCAGAATGAGTGACAAGGAAATAAAAGAAAAGGCGTTAGAGTTAGAGCAACGTCAGACGTAAGGCTTACATTTCATGTGATATAGTTGTTTAGAGTTTGTTATTAGTCAGTAAATTTTTATGTATTTTTTGTTGCAAAGTATTTATATGGTTTTGTCAAGACTGCAATTATTAGTATACTCTTCACCTGCCGATGGATCTTTAGTCAATGTCTGTAGCACACAGACCCCCGCCACCACATATTTTTATAACTTTATTCAAAGATTGGTAGTGAATTGCTACAAATTAGTTATTTCCACCAAGCTGGACTTAAATCTTGAGCCTCCTGATCAACAGAGATTCTCCACTACACCATTGTTTGTGTTTTACAGATAAAATGTGCCCTAGTTGGTACCATAATATTAATACATTTTAAACTAAAGCGTAACTTTTTAATTCAAATTTAGAAGTTTGATACATTTCAGACAGTTTCAGATTAGTTTGTGTAAAAATGCCATTGATTTCAGTCATAATGAACACTTCATCAGGCCTAGCTATACTTTCATCTTAAGTTGGTGGTAGTGAGATGGTAAAAATGGGGAGAGGATGGAAACACTTTTTGCAGTTAGTAAAAGCAAAGTAAGAGCTGATCATCTTTTTTATATTTCAAACTGTCAGTCACTAAGTGGCTTTAACCTCTTTATCATTATCACTGAGTTAACTCATCCACCAAAAATGTCACCTATCCTGTGCATCATGAGTTATCATTCTTGGGTATAAAAGTCGTCTATGCACCGTGGAACCTGAATAAACTCATAATGCTGTAAATTGTTGAAAATGTATAACGTTGTAAACTAGACTAATGATACAGGGAGGCTACTGGCAAGTCCAGATTTCAAATAAGAAGGCAATTATCTCAGTGTTGTCATGCTATGTGTATTTATTCCGTTATATAAAGAATTGTATGAATATTCTTATTACTTCATTATTTAGCAGAATAACTTTGTTTCTTGTTTTTATGATTGTTTAAAATAGTCTTAAATGTTTGTTTATGTTTTTAAAACTGGGAAAGTATTATTAAATTATTATATGAATAATTTTAGCTTGGATGTGCATGCAACTGCAAATCAGAGAATGGATTCAGAAAATCAGAGCTTAAACTTGACACAACTGCTTGAAGAAATGGGCCAACACAGCCTGCCATCACATTCTTCTCCGAAGTCTCAAGACCATAATGGTACTTAACGATATTCATAGCAGTATTAGTGCATAATTGGTGTGATTAATAATGCAGCAGAATTAATAGCTGTGACAGTGCATAATTAGTATAATATAATACTACTATGGCAGCAGCAGATTCATTGACTGTAGTATAGAAGATGAAGATGATAACAGTAGAACTTGTACCTGTTGCTTTAACATTAATCAGAAGTTTCAACAGGAAAAAATCCAAATTATTTTTCAACTGAAAATAATCTGTTGTTTGAAGAGACCAGTTGCTGCATGTGTTTTTATTTTAATTTTTATTTGTTGGATTTAATTAAATCCCAATTGTAAAAGTTTTCTGATATATTTACCTGGAGAATATTACTTTGTAAACCACATTTTTAGTGAATGTTAAATTGTTACCAATTTTTTCCTCACAGATTGGTCAGTAATTTTAATTTGGGCAGCACAAGACCATTGAACCCTTGATAAACAACATAAACAATTATGGTGGATATATTCTAACTTTTGTGGCTTATTTATGGTCATTGTGGTTGCCAATTTTATTGGAAACTGCCTTCATCTCAGAACAAAAGGAAATTAGTTGTTTCATTAAAGCCTGAAACAGTTGTAACCCAGTGAGTTAATTGAACTTGTCATTTTCTTACACCCTATGATCTTAAGTGTTTCTTTCCCTGTGTAGGGCCCTGTCAACATCTCTCATATTTTATATACCGTTTCTTTCATTTTCAACAATTCTTTCCCTAAGTTAGGTCCTTTCATTGCCATTCATATATTGGATGCAGTTTCTTTCATTTTGAACTTTCTTTTCCTGTTTCGGGCCCTTTCATTCTCATTTATATTTTGGATGCAATTTTCATTCATTTTGAGCACTTCTTTTCCTGCTGGGCCCTTTGCCAGTCAGGGATCTAGTACTTTATAAGGAGTGATTTGTAATAGAATTTTACTATAAGCAATTGAAACATTGCATTCGTTTGTATTACTTCAATTTTTCACTGCCATTTATGGAGGCAAATGAGTTGTAATAGTATTTCACTTATCAATTAAAAAAATAATTTAATAGAAACATTTAAAAATAAATCATTTGGAGAAAAAAAAATTATCTTCCAACTGGATAATTGAGACTTATATGTTATTAGGTCTGTAGTTTCTGTCTTTCTTGATGAACAGCAAATAATGTTTGATAACTAATACATATATTTATATCTTTGTCACAAAGACTGTCAGGTTCTTTGTAATAAGTCTATCACTGAAATGATGACTTTTCTTAAATTGACGCTAAATTCTTCTTATAATAAGAATATCACCATCAGTAAAATATATATTTTTGAATTTATGTTTGATTGAACACAATGATTTCTGTATAGATGATGCTGTACACTCAGACCAAGAGAATGCCTGCCATTTTATGTCATTGGAAGAAGCATGTCAGGCTGTACATGTTATCAATGTGGAAGACTTTGTGATTAGTCAGGAGCAGCAAGCGATTCTGAATTCCATCAAAGGTGTGTTCTTTATTGAACTTCATAGAATTATAATTATATATATTATTTATGTAAGCATTAAGGGAAAATTTGCTAAAAGAAGGGAATAAGCAAATGTTGACAAACCACAGGAGCTAATCAGGTAAGTGAGAACTTTACAGGAATGTGCATTTATTTAAAATCTAATCACTTACAACATTGTTATTTTTTAATTTTATTGTAACGATATTCTTCCCTTTCAGCTGGTGTTGTTAGTTTGTAAATATAACAACTCCAAGCTAAATATTTTTTCGTTTGGGTTATATTCTTTTATCTGTAAACCATACACAATAAAAGGATTCTGTGTTAACTTGAATTGAGAATTTTTTTTGTGTGTGTTCACTAAAGTGGAAAATGGTCTTTATTGTGTGTTCACTAGAGTGGAAAATGGACTTTGTTCTTCCGTGTGACAGCAATGGTGCCAGTGAAAATGAGCAGCTAGCAACCATAAATTCCACCTTCAATTCAAATTCTGCAGACGTGTCAAACAAAAATCATTCTGATTTTGTGAAAGATGGCGCTACCTTAAAATCAGCTTTATACTCTCTTGCTAAAAATGGTCTCCATGAAAGAGAGGGGGGAATGTGCCTGGGATGTGCAGAACAAGATGAAGGAAACAAAGAAGAAAAGACTTGTGATACAAACCTCAGTCAACATGTACAGGATAAAGTAACTACATTATCAGCTTTATTATAAGAATTTTCAAATTTTGTTTTATGCTGATATAATTTTTTGTTGTATGTATTGGTATTATGTGCATATTTTTCTGTCATCATACAAGAGATCTCTTATTAATTTGTTGTTTTGTTTTGTTTTTATCTTTAAAACAGTACACTACAGAAATAAATTTTGTGTCACTTTTCTTTTGAAGTTTAATGTCATAGATAAAGCCTGCAAAGGTCCTTTGTGGGCATTGTATTAATTCAGCATCTTTTTCACTTTTTGAAATAATAATAATGGGAAATGTTCAAATATTAGGAAATGTTTCAAATTACAATGGTATTTCTTAAATACTTAATAGATTATATACTTTAAGAAATATTGATACTACCCATGGCAGAAGAAGTCATGTTATCTCTCTAGGTAAGAAAAAAGCATTTATTAATAAGTGCCCCTTGCCTGTAGAAGTCTCCATTAGTACCAAAGCTAGGTACATCTTAAGCAAATGTGGTAAATATTTTGTGAAAAAGTTATTTTACTTCACACACATTTTTACCTCCTATTCATTATTCTTGTATACTAATTTGATTGTATAATAAATAAAGAAATTTTTCAGATTAATTAATTTTTATCTGAATACTCACTAGTTGAGTAAGTATTGGCCCTCCTAGCCTTCCCACTCCTTCAAGGCCAAGCCTGACTATTGTACTAAGGGATATAACTTTTATTTATTTCTTTAGTAAGTTTTTTAATAATTTTATCCCCCAAGGGAGTATATGTGGGCTCTGGTTTTGCCTGCATTGCCTGCATTAAACCATTGATACTCTTCGTATATACTCATCTAGTTAATATTCAGGAAAAACTTAATTTTACTTAGAAAAATTTCTTTGTGTCTATTTTATTATGTATTCTTGAATATGTGACCTGTCACCACAAAAAGATACTTAAGTCGGATTTTGGGGGTATTGAGATATATATATCAATAGAAAGAAAATTGAAAGGGCTTTCTGTTGATATAAAAATAAAGAGTGTAGGACAAAATATGGAAAAGTTATGTTTGTTTGAAGTGCACTACTGTCCGGACGGCCATTTTGAGAAAATCGGCCTCAAAGATTGAACACATTTCTGAGAGGTTTTTCCTTAGCAACCATATATTAATCTGCTTCATTTGCAATCAGAGTTGAAGAAGACACAATAGCTAACACTGTAATAACTATAAACAACAAATATATTGTTACATCATTTACAGACAACAGTCTTTTTAAGCCATAACGATTAGAATTTCTGTATGCGAGAATGATTATTGTGGCTCACAGAATATTCTAAAATTAAGGCATAATATTGAATTGATACCTCTTTCTAAATCTGATGCTAGCTCCACTAAATAAATCACAGATTAAAGCTGCATTACTTTCACATTCTTAAAAAAAATATCGTTTAAATAATCCAGTAATTATAGCACACCTTTCACTTCAGTGTACAGTCAGTTATCGTCAGCTGTTGTCTGCTTCGTCTTTTTCGTTGTTCGATCACGCGATTCGCTGTCCGTGTCACTTTCAGAAGAAAATCCATCAGCTACATCCTCATTAGCAAAATAATCAGATATCAAATCTTTAATCTGAATGCTTTCTTTTTCTAAGATGTTGCTTTCTTTAATTCAACAAATTAGCGATTCGTTTCTCCATGTTTGCATTACGCATTACAGGACGAAACTGTCTCCCCTTGTGTGCATTTCAACCAATCGCGACCGTCTTTTTATGAGAGCATGCTTGGTAACTTATAGTAAGCTTTGATAAACTGTCTGCGGATTGGCTGACGCTTTTCACTTGTTCACGCCAAGCACAGCCTTATAAAACATTCTGATTACACGTTATTAATAACCAGTGTCGTCAGCATAAAAATAGGCTTTTCCTGAGCATTCTGATATACAACATGATGAGGTTCAGCCAGGGATACTACCGTCTACGATCATCAGATTATAGCACTTTTGGGCCATATTTTTCCTTCGAAGTTAGACAGTAGGTCACAAAAAAAATAATAATAAAGCTATTTCTAGTTCGAATTAAGGAAAAACACGCTAGTAATTTGTTGTTCGATGGTTTGGGAACACGCTAAAATGAAAATCTCAATTTCACCCATGTAGACCCCCACCTTCGTTTTTGCCGTTTTTCTCGGCTTAGCCTTGCGCGACTTAAGTATCTTTTTGTGGTGACAGGTCACATATCCCCATTTGGTAATTGTAGTAATTTTGTTTTGTCATCTACCATCTTTTCATAATTTTCTTTCAGCTGGACACTTGCCTATTTAAAAGAAAAATGTGTATATATATATATACAAACAAAAAAAAGTGAAATAAATCATTCCAAAATATTTACCAAATGACAAAATGGACATTTCACCCCACCTTGCTTGTAAATGAGTGTGAGTTGTGCAACTAAATAAGAATGTAAAAACTGAGAGGTGGATAAAAGGAGATTGTTGAGCTTTTGAAACCCACTTGGCAAGAGCACTACCATTCATCTGTTAGTTTGGATATGATTATAAGTGAGATGCCTCCTATAGTTGAGGGCATTGGTTACCATTCCAGGAAGAAATATACAAATTTTGTTTACATAAAATATACCTTAAAAATACCGTTTTATATGTTATAGATCCTGCTGCCTCAACATCCTGATGTTTCCTTCACCTGTTCCTCCCCTGATGACTTGGAGACCACCACAAACATTTATATTGCTTCACCAGTTGTCTTCAATGAAAATAACAAGATGAGCAACATCCTTCACCAAAGTAGTTTTACTGGATCCCTCCGGGCTCCCGGCTGTAACAGTGAAGATGATCTTTCAAGTGACCTATCTCAGCTACAAGCATCTCTTGGCTTTCAGCCCTCAGTTTTGCCTTTAGAATGCCTATTGCCAGTGGAAGAAGACAGTCAACAGATTAGAACTAATACTGCAAGTCAGCAGAAAAGAGAAAGTGTGTCTATAGCTGGTAATACATATCCCCGTAAGAAGCAGCAACCATTACTACATGCTGTCTTGGAATGCACACCAATTCAAGAGTTTGTTTACAATAAATCTCTGACAACTGAACTGCACCATCCCCTCTTGCTCCACTCTGACAGAGAAGAGGAAGAAAGAATGCGACTTCTTTCCTTAGAGGGAGCAAACGTGGCAGACAAAATCTCAAAGGATCAGTCTCAAGTGTTTTCTGATAACAGTTTTTTACCATCCATGCCCATAGCATCTGTTGATAGAAGTCAGGTTTCTATATGCAAAGACAAGAGAAATGATCTTGGCAGTTGCAGAGATTCTATGAGTGATCTTTGTATATCTCCAGAATCAGATTCTTCTTATGTTGCAAAAGAAACACCATCTAAGCAACAAAACAGTGGCATAAATTTGATTGATAGTGATATCATTTTTATATCAGACACTAGTCAGGAGAACTCTCTCTCAGCGTCCAGGAGTAGTGCAGACACTTGCACTGCTGAGTCGGATAATCACACACATGAAGGGGTGTTGATGAGTGAAGTGATTCACGTCACACCTGGAAAGACTAAATCCTATACCAATGGTTCTAGCCTAACCAAGAAAACATCCATAGAATCTGAGTCAGAACACATTGAAGGTACTTGTCACCTACCCAGTCTCACAGTAGAAAAAGCTGATCGTGCATCCTTGAGATCTGTTAATGCTTTAGTAAATCAGAATACAGACCATGTGTTGTTACAAGATCAAAATCTAACTAAAGACTTAAGTAAAAAGAAAAAAATCAATATTTCTGATCACCATTTTGAGATTTCATCCGATGAAGTAGCAAAAGATAAACTTCCTTTGGCAAACTCTGGGCAACTACAGAATGTTAAATTATTGTCTGGGTCCAAGAGGACTAGAGATGATCAGAGTAATGAGGTGAATATAGATATTGACTGCTTATCAGACAGTAGTCTTTCTGAGGAAGAAACAGCAGTTAACAAAAGGTTAAAAACAAATACATATAATTCTGTGCACACTTCTGTGACTCGAAAACAGTCTACTTCTTCACATTCAGTGAAAAAATATGTACGCTCATCAAGTACTATTTTAGAGTCAGTTCATAATTCAGAGTCTCTTACCATAAATGTTACTGCCCATGACTCTTCCAAAAGACAAATGCCAGAAACAGTTTCAGGTAACAAGAGAAAGACAACAACAGTTTCAACTGATGCAGGCTTATTGTGCTGGAGTGAAAATGAAATAGTTGGTGAAAATATTGCAATCAGCAATATCTTTGAAATACTGACAAAAAATGAAGCACAAGTGAAGCCAAAAGAAGTTAATGGTAAAACTCAGAGTCCACCACCAACCATTGGAAGACAACTGAATACTGAATCAGCTTGCCAGTTAAGTGTTACAGAGAATCAAAGTAATAGTACAGAACCATCTCAGGAAACCTTACTAGTATTACAGCCCACTTCAGAAACTAAACTTTCCACAACTAAAAATTCATCAGAAACGCTTAAGAAAAATAAGATGCAAAACAGCCACAAGCAGTTAGCAGTGAATAAAAAAACAAAATTTGCTCAAAAAGACAAATGTCCACCTATAAAACACAGTGGTGTATCATTGCAGTCTGGGAGTAGTTACAAGGAATCTATTAGTGCTAGTAAATCTTCCACTTTTGCAGATCACTCCTGTGTTCGCAATGTGCCCCAAGGTCAGAGAAGGGATGAAGCAGTGATGGTATGCCGGCTAACAGAGATGACCGATGTTAGTGAACCACAGAAATTAGACCAGCAAGTGCCCCTACACGATCAAAGAGTACCAAAGAAAAAGAAAAGTCGCACTCCCCAGAAAACAGCGATCAGCCAGTCACAAAAGTCAAAAGCTGACTTGAACATCAGACCTGTCGAAAGTCTTCACTCATCATCTAAAACTGCTAACACTGATCACTCTAACAGAATAGAGTCGGCAGTTGTTCACTCAGAAGTTGTGGGTAGGAAGGAGTCATCAGAAGCTAATGCTCATCCTATTAAAGCCGATGTTCACCCTCTTATTTCAGAGCCAGGGAATGACTGTCGGTGCCAATTGGCTGGTAGCAAACTAGGTTTGTGTGTTAGAAAGCATAGTGGCACTGGAAAGTCCATGGCCATAGGCACACAGACGTTTAAGATTGAGGCATTTCGCCTGACAGCAGAAATGTTGAGAAAAGTTGAAGCTGTTTACAAAAAACCTTTCAGATGATGTTTGCAACATTGGTGCAGCTTTTCTTAATGAGAAAAAAAAAAGTCACCGCCTAGGAATTAATAACACCCAGTTGCATGTAATATAGTTAGATTGTGTCAAGTCTTGTATTCATGACTCTGCATTTAACAGTGTCTGTTTAGAAGACTTCAGAAATATATGTATGCTGCTTGTTTTGGACCTGAAATCTTTAGTATTTATACTGGTAATTGTACTTATTGATATAAGGTTCATTTTTTAAATTTTATATTTCTGTGAATGTTTTGCACACTTTGTGTGTGTAAGAATAAAGATTATATTAATTTACAGTCTTAATTGTAATTTGTTGATGCAAAGCAGGTAAATTGCATGAGTTAATGTTTTCAGATAAATTTATATATTGTTACCGTGACTGTAAAAGAAAAACGTCCTAGAGTGAATGCCCAATTAAGAAATGCTCTTTAGTGTTTATGAGAATGGTGTGTTTAATGAATAAATTTTGTTAGCAAAAGTGAATTTAATAACATTGTAATTATTAGTGAAGTATTCCACGAACTTGAAGCAATATGTACATTTTAATAATAAAATTAAATAAATATTTCACAGGTACATAATATTGTAACTTATATTTAGTAAGGTATTGTAACTCATGGTTATATTTTATAACCACATTTGTCATTTTTAGTGTTGTTTAAATCAGAAGGTTATTAATTCTGAATGACTGCGTGATTGCAAATAATGCTTCCCATAGAAATACATTTGCAACAAGATAGAGTGTTACACGAGGTCACATGCTTTGACTGGAGATAGCCATTAATAGAGAAACTTAAGGTTGACACTCTAAATGACAGACACATAGGGAACAGCAAAGGATTAGGAGAATTTTGCACAATTCTTGGGACTCTTAAGTGGGCAAAACATGGTCTGTAAATGACAATTGTAGTAATATGTTAAAAAACTAGGCACAGCTTGTTTAGTATCAGTTTTAAATATTTTTACACCCCTCTAATAATTCAAAATTAATATAAGCAATATTAATCTTGGTATAGAAATATTCCTAAGAAAGTAAACACTTTACAAACTGGAAGGTAAGGGGTTAAAAGTAATCTAAGTTAAAATATGGTCTATCTTGGTACTCTTTGAAACTGTTGCATTCATCTGACAAAATTTGATCATGGTAAACCTCGAACAAGCACAGAAATTAATAGAGATGAATATATTTTCAAGATATAAATTTTAAAATCTAGAGCTTAATTGAGCATTACACCACAATAATGATTAAGCTAAATCCTGCTTGACTATAGTTTTCTGAAGAACGTGCACTTTTTTACACAAACTCTAAGGAATGACTGTTTTTGAAATATTTTAATTTATTTATATTATTATTATAAGAAGAATCATTCAATATCATATTATCAGCTGAAAACATAAATGGATCCAAATATGTTATTTCCCTTTGGCCAGTAATTTTGACTATGATTTAGTATAGCCTGGTCCAACTACAGTCCTGCAAAAAATTGTTTTGTGGCCTACTCTCATAGTAAAAATATTTCTTTAATTATATGATATAGTTAACATTATTTTTTAATCGTGAATGGCCTGCAAACTTAAAATTTTGAGTTTATGTGACCTTCAGAGTTGAATACATTGGACCGCCCTGATCTAGTGAATAGATAGGCATAATAATGATTTTAAGAGATTTGAAGTAATAATACAAATAAACACATTTATTTCCCCTTTTAAAAAATTTATTTCTGTAAAACAAATACTTTCAAATTTGGAGAATGAAATATTTACATCATATTCAAGTACAGTATAGACACTTAAAATTTTGAGAGAATTTCCTGTTTAAATGATATAAAATAACAGTTTCAAATATATAATTTTATATAATATGTTAAATTAAATACTAAACAACTCTGATATTATTTCTTGAACTCAAATAATATAATGCAACAGCTATTTTTGGTATTTATCTGTCATTGTGTCAATAAAAGTCAATGTATGAGAAAAGCAAACCACACTTTTTTTATATTTAATATTTATTTTCAAATTGTTATGCTAACTACAGATGCAACTGACTCTTTAGCTTATTCCTCTAGCATGTGTTTGAGCTAATGGCTCTGATGACATTCACAAATATATTCATTGAGAGACAGGGGTCTCTT
Organism: Sinotaia quadrata; assembly: GCA_028829895.1. Classification (NCBI taxonomy): domain Eukaryota; kingdom Metazoa; phylum Mollusca; class Gastropoda; order Architaenioglossa; family Viviparidae; genus Sinotaia; species Sinotaia quadrata. The sequence goes on along the minus strand of CM054181.1, from coordinate 114,639,682 downwards.
TCGGGTTTCATTCAGTTAACTTGATTCCATCTATCAGTTCTGTACTTGCATTTAATAACTTGGCTGCTTTCAGTAACTGCTTAGCCATTGCACCACAATGAATGTGATCCTATCTCAAACTTTTGGCAACGTGTTTAAGGTAACAGATTTTTCACTTAGCCCACTTTCCGTAACCTGGGCGTATTCCATTGGCGTTGATGGCCTCAACAACTATGCCATGCTTGAACTCATTCCAGGCACGTTTCTGCTCTTGCTGGATGTATTCATTTTGAATGTCCTCCTGTTGATGTCAAACAATATTCTGTTAGTTTTAGGTGTAAGTTATTTACTATTAGGTTCATGTTAAGGAGACATTTTTATAACTTGTTAAGTTGTTTATAACAAGTTATTTCTTAGTTTTACACCCATGTGCAAGAATTGGCACATTATGAACTAGATACGAGAAATAGCCCCAGTTCTTTTGTAGTTTACATCCTTGCACAAGTATGAGCACATGATCAACTAGGTATGAGAAATAATCTTAGTTATTTCCTACTGTTGACTGCTGAAACATTATAACATCTAGGTCTATCATATTTAGGTTGTTAAGTACAATTTTGTTGGTATGATATATGAATATGAACTACTGTTATCAGGTATGGGATACTGCTGTAGGGTGTGACATTTAGGTTATGAAGAATAGTCTTAGGGTGTGAAGTAGAGCTGTAGGGTAAGAAGTATAGTTTATAGTATGGACAACAGTTGGTATACTTAAAGAATAGTTGAAGTAGGCTTAGTTTTTAGAGTTATGAGGGAGATATTAACAATACCCAATAGGTCAGTTGTGTTGATTATTTCAATTCTGTTATAAACCACATTTATAGATTCAGTTAACATTGTACTCTTCTATCTATTTAATTATCCGAAGTTCCTTTATTTTCAAACATTAAATACTGATAACTAAGTAGGAGATTTTTTTACTGTTTTACTTTTTAATGTATTTTTTCAATAGAAACAGTATGAGAGTATAAATTCTGTCTTTTAGTTGTAATGATGAAACGAGAACCCCATACATAAATTACACTCGTGACCTTTTTGGGGTTTCAATGATGAAAAAGAACGAACAATAATCCTCACAAACATACACTCAAATTTTACTCTTGTTGATTACCTTGGGGTTTTAATGATGAAATGAGACCAGCAAGAGGCACACGCACACACATATACACACACATAAATTATACACGGAGTGATTATCTCTTGGTTTTAATTATGAGATGACAAACAAGACTCTCACACATAATCATACATTTACAAATTAAACCACATGCACAAAATGTTTAGATAGATTTACTTTTAAAAAAACAAATCTTACCTTTGAAAGATTTCCAAATGTATGAGTGTTGGACTGCTTGAAAAGTTGTATCGTTACTTCATCTAGTTCTGAAGGAAGAATGAATTGTGTTCATTATCCTGAATTAATGTTAATTAGTAAATAATTAATATTAATTTGCACAAGTACCTAATGAATACTATCAATATACAATTTATTTTTGTTTCCTGAAAAAAAATTATTTAAATTGAATGATACTGATTATTTGATGAGTTTTGTGTGACAACTGATAATTCTTATTCTAACTGGAACCATAACTTATAGGGAAGCTTGGTGGGGCAAGAGAAAGTGCTGATCCTCAATACAGAAGGTCTTGGGCTCAACTCTGCTTTAGTCACTGAGAATGTTCATCAACCCCTGCCCACTCAGCTCAAATAAATACTCATTATTATTATTATTATTATTATTATTGTTGTTGTTATATCAGCTAAAAAGCACACTATAAATTATATCTTGAATTCCATAATCAACAATCCTAACTTGTGACTATACTCAGAATCCCAAGGTCACATAAATTGAGGTTGTTTCCTATAGTTGCAACAATAAAATGAGATTAAATTTACCTGAATTCCAAGGTCACCAATGTGTGATTGGCTTCCCCATCGTGCAGTGATTTAAGCCTTTGCCCTTTGAACTATCAGCCTGTTTATATTTTTCCACAGATTTTAAAGGAATTATACTAGAAATATTGCTAAAGCAATAACAGATTTTGATAAGAAAACTTTCAAGTAATGTAAGCTTACTTGTAAGGCATTCAGGTCTAACAATGCCCATCTCAATGTCTGTTGCTGTGATGACAGAACATGTGATTGGCTCATCGAGTAATAAACTGAGCTCGGCAAAAGAATCTGAAGGCCCCATCTTTCCCATTACTACTTGTTTTGTCCGTTTTTCCTGTAAAACATTTTTTTAAAACACGATATATATATATTAAATAAGAGTACAGAATTAAATAAATGTTTTTACATCAAGAAACATTTAAATGCTGTTTCCTTGAAATTCCTGCATTCTTTGCAGTATGTTAAAAACTAAAATGAAAATATTTGTCTAATTCCTAATATGATAAGTGTGTATATGTATATTTTAAATTTAAATTTCTGACTCTTGTAATGCTTTTAAATATTTTCACATTTGATTTCTATGCAATAGAAGTTAATATAAGTCAATGTGTTTTTTCCAAGTAGTCTTGCTTTGGGCAATCTTTATTTAATGAAAGAGACAAGCTATAAATGTATATTAGAATTTCAGTTATCTATCAGGAGTTTGGACCAGAACCATGCAAGATGTGAGAATAGATAGATAAAGAATGGACATTAGGTTCCAGGTCATAAAAAATATCTGTATTTTTAAATATGTTCTTTAACTTTTATTTATATGTGCACTGTACTTTATGCAATAACTTTTTAAACAATGTAGATATTTTCTGTCTTTTCTATATTCTTTTAGCCTTTTGGGAAGCTGTGTTATGCATTTTTATTAGAATAACATTTGTGTTGTGTCTGCTTCATCCTGCATCTCAAACCATTCAATACACTATCACAGAAAAATTTTGGTTTCAGTGAGACTGATTATTGCAGTAGTTTCAACAGCTTCTGCATCTTCCTTCTGCAATCATCTACTATTGTCACATTTCACACTGTCATCAAAATACATTCATTGTCACATTTGATGGCAACTGATTCTTCTGATGGTCAGTATGTTCCACATTTTGGTGAGGTTTGAATAGAAAGATATCAAGCTTCATCAATGTTGAACATGGTATCTTTAATAGTGCAGCTTTTTAAGTAATATTTATGCCCTTCATTATTGGTTAGTGACTTTCTTGATGATGGAAAGATTTCAGACTTCTATACTATTTGCAGCCTATGACACTGTTGACCATGATATATTTCTTTACCATCTCACAGGTATATTTGGCACCAGGGATACTGCTTTACCTTGGTTCATACCACAACTATATATATTTAAAAAAATTATCAATAGATGGTAACTGTGACAAAGCAAAGTTACCTGCACATGGTTATGAGATAATTATTATAATTTTGCTGCTAATATTTAATGTAGCAAGAGTTGAAAGGAGACTCAGTGTACTGCATGTTAAGAATAATAGGTAAGGAAGACAGAATTCTCCAAATACCAGAGCTAAACAATCGCCTGAAGTGATATTATAATTCAGTGGCACCAGTGTCGTGCTCTGTGACTTCAATAGCCACTGATTGATATTATAATTCAGTGACACCAGTGTCATGCTCTATGACTTCAATAGCCACTGATTGATATTATAATTCAGTGACACCAGTGTCATGCTCTATGACTTCAATAGCCAAAGTTTCATTGAAGTGAGCAAGCCAAGCTGCTGAGCCTATTAGTAATTTTACAGCTCAACCAGTGACACTAACCAGTTCTAGGCGGCTGGCCAGTTATAATTGACCAATGACATGATAGCGGCCAACAACAAATCTAACCAATATATATATATATGAAGAAAGATGTAAAAATATGCACTCACTTATACAAACACACACACACACACACACACACACACACATATATATCCTTATATACATGTACTCTTACATACACACTAACATACAATAATAAACACATAAAAATATGAAACACAAGATTTATGCTTAATTTGTAATATGGAAAATGCTGAGATGTCAACCAGGAGACATTTACATTTTATTCAGATATTTATGATGCCACTGATTTCTCATTAGTTGATTTTATGATAAAAACAAACTAGAATTACTAATCATAAACTCAAGGATAAAAAGTATAAATGGCCTAGCATAAAAATTAACGTCTCATAATAAATAAAATGAATAAATATAAAATCAACCAATTTGAAAACCCTGAATTTGTGATACAAACTAAATCATATTGTAAATTCATTGGATAAGTTTTAAATGGCACCTAATAGAAAGATTTTAAATTTAATTTACCCAAGACATACATCAGACTGCAAGTATGTGTATATATGTTTAGATTTTTTAGTTTTTTTGTTTTTAAAGTTTATTGTTAATAAACACAAAATACTGCTGCCTTCTTGGAACTTTTCTCAGCAGATTATCTCATATAATATCTTGCTATATGTCACCAAAAATTATATATCATGGCTGTTCAAATAAAAATCATATGACTATCAACATAACACTTGCTTTTTTTTTCTCTCATGCAAATCCTAATTTAGAAAACTTTTAACAGTTAATATTGTTATTTTTATAAAAATATTACAAAGAATTTTACCTACTTTTTGACCATTTCTGAGGGTATGCAGAACATCCACTTGGCGAAGCACGTGACACTCCCCCGACTTGATGAATGCAATGTATGGTGCCTTGTAACCCTCACTCATAATCACTTGTTTAGGAAAGAAAACCAATATCCATACTTACATTTCTTTTAGTTAAAAACTAAAATAAGAGAATTTGGAGAGCATATTTGAGATGAAATAAGCAAAAGTGTGTGGGGGGGGTGTTTCGCTCACTCCCCCAGAAACCACAATAGACCTTTCATCTTCATGATGTCCTCAGTCTTGGGCTGTTCTGGGGGAGCCCCACAGAAATTGCCGCACGTCTGAGTGGAGGGCTGACGTGGAAGGGGGTGAAACAGGTCACACCTTGTGCATGTGGGGGGGGGGGGGAAAGAAACTGTTTATTTCTTATATGAGACTTAAAGGCTAGAGTTCCTTGAATGGGAACACTTTGAATTATATCAGAGAAATGACAGTGGCATATGAAGACCACTTTTAACACAAGTGTATTTAACTTCTTTCAGAAATTTGTTGTGCATTTTTTTTTATGGTGAGAATGAATTTGGTTTTGAGATTTTTACCATCTCTTGTTTGCTGACTCTTTTTCAAAGAATATCAAAGACAGATAATTGACATGGAGAATAAAGGCATTGTCAAAAGCATGTCATCTTATTATTTACTTAATATATCAATGTGAAAAATCCTAAGCCAAATATTAATTAGGGAGTAACTATTTAAATCTCTGAAAACTCATTGGACTAAAGTTGTGTATTTGTATGCATGAATTAGTCCTAGATACAATGCACATTTATTTTCTTCTATAAAGCAAATTGACTTCACTGGTCTGTCCATCAATCAAGGTGTAATAAATTATTCTGCACTTCGTTCATCACATTTACAAATCTTCTGCTATTACTTTCCAACTTTACAAATACTAATTCATTCTACATTCATATAAACCCATCTTTCTTTGGTCAAATATAAACACCATCCATTATTATTTGTCCAACAGTACTAAATACCAATTCATTCAACATTCATGGAAACCCATCTTTCATTTATTAAATTTAAATACCACCTTTACTTGCCCAACAAATCCAACATATACTAAATCATTCTAAATTCATATTATAAACCTTTCCTTTATCAAATTTATCTTCTTGCTATTTCTATTTATTGTTTCATCTATAACTTTAATTTTAACTTATTTATATAAAATCATTCCATCTAGTGGACAGAGTTTTATTTCTGTTCATGCAGTTTGATTTGATAAGAAAATTTCTTTTAAACATGAAAAACAGTTTCTATAGATCTCCCTTGCCTGTATTTGGGGGATACGAGATCCACTCGATGACAGTCGCAACTTGTAGCAGAGGCTGTCGAGGCCACATTCGGTACTGTGGGCAGGACAACAGCAAATTCAGCTTCTCTGTTTGCTCTCGATGCTGGATTTGCTACAAAGAAAAAGTAAAGACTTTGGTTGCGATTGGGGGAGGGTTTTACTTTATTGTCTACATTTGAAACTGTCAGCAGTTTCAACCACACCAAGACCAAAAGACAATATATGATTGACTCCAGGAGAATTTTCTTGTAAAATATACTTAATTTTATTTATTAAAGTTGATATTAGATTAATTACTGTAATGTAACTTTTATTAATAAAAATAAATATATGATAAACCAAATGAATGCCATACCTCTATGACTCTGTTATAATCAGAGACAGAAATCTTCAGAAATTCACAATTTGGTTCAAGAGTTTTGACACTCAGCCACCTGAGAATGACCAATAAATAATTGATTAACAAATTAAATGTACTAAACTGGAAGTGGGAAATAATATAAAACATGGCGGGTTAAATTTATTGTTTTAACCTTTGAGGTTACTTTGGTAACCAGATTAAAATGGAATGGAAAGACCTGCAAATTAAAATATCAAACATATTGCACAAATGGGATTACATTAAAAAAATAATAATGTCCTTATTTTTGAAAGAATATATACACTTACAGTGTATTAGATTGTTGCAAAATTCCATGGTCATCAGTATTTTAGATCTAAAATGATCCATTCCTAAGCTGCTCTTAGTTTTTAAATTTAAAAAATAAAACCTAAAACAAACAAAACAAATTTACAATTCTTTTCTTGAAATAGTTATTGTATGAATGGGTGTAATCAGTGAACTGCAAACAATATTTTTGCCAGATGTACACACTTTGATAAGCCAGGATCCATAATTGTTTTGTTGATTTTGCTGGTATGTCACTTAGTACACTCATTGTAATGAGTAAATATGTAAACCTGTATATGCAGTCACTTATGTGGCATGCATACACATATATATATAATACTAGTGTCAAGAATTTTCACAAGAATCATTGGACACACTGAACTCATAGTCACTTTAAAAAAAAAAAGAAGTTAAATTTACGTGCTGACTGTACTCAGTATGACACATGAAACGTTGAAATACAACATCAATAAAATAAAATCCAAATTTAGAAAGTAATACTTTAGTCCTGTAATGTTATGCTTATCTCTGTGGAAGGGAATTTAAAATACTAAACAAGATAAGTTCTGTAATGGACTTAGTAATTGAACAGCCAGTTTAAGAACTCAAAACTGTCCAATAATTAGACCTTAAAGTCCATATACTCTGGGAATTATACAACATACATGCAGTATTGGAATTTTTATGAAGGTCACAAAGTACACAGTATTGCCATTTACAGGAAGGCTACAGAATCCACACATTATGAAAAGATCACAAAGTATTGAACTAAAATGAAACCACTAAATCAATGCACTATAGGAATTAACATGGAGATCAAACAGTAAGGAAATTTAAATAAAGGATACAAAGTTCATGCTGTTTGAGAATTTACATGGAGATCAAACTGTAAGGAAATTTAAATAAGGGATACAAAGTTCATGCTGTTTGAGAATTTACATGAAGGACATATAGTATGGGAATAGAAGATAGTCAGAAACAGATTGATCAAGAAATCAGAGAGCAAGCTCCCTTGAAAGCAAGGACATATAAGATATTAAAGTATAAATGCTTACAAGAGGTTAACTGTTATTTACACCCAAATATAACATTTGAAGAAGCCTCTCAACCTTTTTAGCCTGGAAGAAACCTTGAAATAATTATCAGGCCTCCGGGAACCTCTGCATAAAAATTACTATTATCTATGATGCTTATTTCAATCATAATTGCTCGGGGAACCCTATGCAACCTCTCACAGAACTCTGGTTGAGAAACCCTGCTTTAAAGAAATTACACGAATGTCATTCATTATAGAAATGTATTGGAAGTCCATTGACTACAGTAATTAATATGAAAGCCATAGGCTATAAAAATTTGAAATGAAATATGAAAGCCATAGGCTATAAAAAAGCCAAGAAATCCATGCAAAATGGAAATTGATTTCAGCATGGTTGGAGGTGCAAGCTGAGGTGAACAACTAAATAAGTATCACATACTATGTTGCCAATATTAATATTTACATAAAATGGTACTACAACTCCATTTTTAATTTATTTATATTTTTAAAATGTTGTATTTAATTTTAATTACTCAGATTTGGGGTTTTTTGTTCTTAAAAGAATAATCTTTCAGAACTATAACACTAATTATTTTTGGAAAAAGCATATTTGGTTAACATAAATCAATAGTAAAGAGCTTATTATGTCTCTTACCAGCTCCAATTATTGCATTCAAATGGTTTATGAATCTGCACAATAATTGAATCCATACAATTATTGCCGCTGTGTAATTACCTGGTGATGACCTCTTTATTTTGAAGCTTCTGCAGTGTTCCAAAGCAATCCCCAGCTTGTAGCTGAAATCAAACAATAATTATGTAGAAATACAACTAATTCACAAAAGACATCCGCTCCATTAAGTTTCACATAAACAGATTTGTATGTAAGTCAGGAGCAATGAGTGACAAACAACAACAATTAAAAATCACTAAGGAGATGCACACTCTTCTATTCAACATTTCCACCTTATAATTTTTTTCCCTTCAATCTGATGTTGGTTGTATAATGTCATAATACATCAAATATTTTTATAAGTGATACGATATACAATGCAAAAGATCGATATACAATGCCTGCAATATTTTTTATTGTACGTATATAATGCTGAATGGTAAACTCACTTGCAAAAAGTATGTTGTCTGCAATGCCTACAGATAAATCTTATATTATTGCCAAGTGCAGTACTGAAACATCTGAGTGTACACTAATTTTTTATACTGAAATATTATCCAAGTATTTACTGTAATAACAGTTTTTCCCCCTGAAGCATACAATTAACAAACATAAGAAGAAAAGCATTATGTTATTTAAATATACACAAGTATATAAAGGCTGGTCCTTTATGGCCAATGGATTGCTCATAAATTGATACAAATCTCTTTTAAAAAATCTATCTAATATTTTATTATGTACCCAAAGAAACTGTAATAAATGCACTATGCAATTTTAAACTTTCTGACAAAACTACAACAAAATGATAATTTCAACTAAGTTTTGACATCTAAGTTAATTATCTAAAAGAAGTATGGAATAAATAATGTGCTAGTAATTAAATTCATAATAAAATGTAAAAAAGTAAAATATTAACATCATTACAAACAATCCCTTGATACAATACTGCTTTAATTAAATTCATAGCAATAGCAGATTTTACCTAACTTACAAAAAATTCTGTTTTCTCAAGTACTGGGGTAGGTGAGCGCAGATCAATTTCATCATCCTCAAGACCAGTGTAAACATAAGGTTCAGTCAAGGGAGCTACTTTTCCCTTTAGCAACATGTGTAGACCTGTATTGCCAAACACTGCAGTGCACACATACATGCACATACACACACACACATACACACACATACAAACATGCATGCAAGGACACACACATATACACACACACAAGAAACAAAATAAAAAGAAATGCATTTAATGAATCTCTCAAAGGAAAGGAAATATATGAATTAATTATAAAAATAAAGTAAACATATACATGTATTTAATTAATAATTAAATGACTATTCCTGGGTTATCCGTTAATTTTAAACATGTATAGGTTTTTGACATACCACTGTAAATATATGTACAAAATGAACAGTGCTGCTACTATTTAAAATAAATAAACACATATTTATATACATATATTACATACACAGACAATATTTTGCCAAGAAAATAATAACGTGGAGAAAAATGACAGACACACACCTGTAAAGTCACTTTCCTTCCAGCACTCCATCTGTGCAATAACACAAAGCTCTTTCAAGATGCTGTTAGGTATGTGGTCAGCAAAATAATCAAATGTTTTCAGGATAGAGAAAATCTTGTCATTGTCCAGAGCTGTCCTTTCAAATGGCCTTTTGACAATTTTCGATAATTAATTTAAATTGAATAGTTAAATACTATTATTTTTATTAATTTTATTCAAAATGTAAGCATTTTCAACAGTTTATTTTATTCAAAGAATAAACCTTGTTACATTTCACTTATTCCATGATAATGTATTAAGTCTTATAAATTAAATTTATTCTTAACAAATTTAAACAGTTTACTAATTAATACTTGCTAAAAGTTACATTAATTAATTACAAAAATAAAAGTAAGCATATGCTGATGAGGGATGATAGTAAATTCATGAGAAAAAGAATAAGCTAACATCTGCTTGAGTATTCACGCTCCTTTCAGTGAAATGTAAACATAAGCTTTTATAAACTCACAAGGTAAGAAGTAAATATCTGGACTAGTCATTCAATTTGTTAACATATGTGAGAAAAATGAAACAAAACAACTGTACAATTTACGCAGCAATTTCCTCAACAACTTTATGTTGTACTTTCTCATCTCCTCAGGGTCTTCACTTTTGCGCTGCTTGTGAAGTAAGGGAAGGTAATCTTTAATATTGTGTGTAAATTCGGACTCAGCACTGCTGGTTCTAACAGGCTTTTTCTCCTCATCTGTTGTTCTCCCAGCTGGTGAATTTCAAGGTAGAAATGTTTCACATTAGAAGTATAAAAAGTAGACTTACTTTGTCATCAAAAGCACATTTTAAGCACAAAATAAAGAAAAAGAAAACAACAAAAACTATAACTTTTGAATAAGTTCTCTCCTTTCCTTTTTAAGTTTAAGAAATATTCTTTATAACTGTTATATAAAGTATTTTATAATTGAAGCAGGGAAGTTTAACATTTTTAGGATTAAGATTGCAGAACACTTTTCTTATGCACTAATGGCAGGGGGGCACTTGTAGATCTGAGTGTATCTATGTCTGATAAGGGCAACTGTCCCTCTTTTGGGTTCTCTGTGCAGGAAAGGATAGAAGTTTATTTACTGTTTGGCTTGTCAATCCTCACTGAATTACTACAAGTACTACTATTACTTTTACTACTTCTATTAAAATTATTATTAATAATAATGATATAGTTTTTATTTTATTTTATTTTATTTTATATTCAAGTACCTGTTGCATGCACAGTATCACTTGGTGCTGATGACTTTCCCAAACTAGTAGAAACAGAGAATAAGAGTATTGTTTAAAACATCTCAAAGCAGTATATATTAATGCTAACTACCTGTATTTTCATTTATACAGCTGTTTTATGACGGACCTACATTGTAGTGATACCCCACCCACCCCAACACATGCTTTTGAACTTGAGGACTGTAAGTGTCAATAGAAACAAAATAAAACAAAATGCTAGGTCTGTTTATTTTTAACAAATTGTTATTGTAAATAGTATTTCAAATCAAACGCTGAAGCCTTTAATGGTGGAAATAAATTATTATGCATTTTTCAATGATATACTTTTACAAAAATATTCTCTTTTATTTTTTTATAATGAGGTGCTTTATTTATTGTTTATCTTGTTATAAAACCTGACCTCTCAACAAAAGTATTTTGTGTATGTCTAATTTCCTGAACATTCTGTTTAACTGATTTGTTCATGCATAACAGCTACTTTCCATGCTCAACTAAGTACTTCTATGCCCAACAAATTACCTTCCATACCCAAAATACTTATCAATTCCCAACAAACTACCTTCTATGAACAAGAAACTACCTTCTATACCTAAAACCTACTTATTTATACCCATCAAACTACCTTCCAAGTCCATCAAAGTATCTTCCATATCTAAAAGCCACTTATCCAAGCTCAGCAAATTATCTTCTATGCTTAACAAACTATTTCCATGCCCAACAATCCATCTTTCATACCCTAAAACTACCTTTCTTGTCTGGCTAACTACATTCATACCAAATGCTGCTTATTTTTGCTCATTAAACTATGTTCCATGCTTAACTAAAAATCTTCCATGCCCAACAACATACTTCTCACATCCCACATCTACTTATCCATATCCAACAAACTATTTTTATATCCATGCCCAACAAACTATATGATATAACTTATCCAGGCCCAATAAACTATATTCCAATTTTAAAAAAAAACTACTTATCTATGTCTAATAAACCAACTTCCAATCTAAAAAACTACTTATCCATGCCCAGTACTTTGGCTAGGCTCAACAATTAAATTATAATTTCCCAACAAAAAATGCCTATTTTTATAACCCTAGCACTTCTTGCAAATCTAGAACTTCATAAAAGTATTTATCTTCTAGAAATACTTGTTGCAGCTCATGAGCAACAATTAGAACTGCAGTCCAATAGTTTCCTTTCAAAACTATTTCCACTATAGTACAATATTTTTCTTCAAGAAACAATTGTTGCAGCTTAAAAGCAATACATAGTACAGTTTACAGTAAACAATACACTATTTTTCTTTCAAAAGTACTTCTTACAGTTGACCAAATTAAAACTGAAAAGAAACTCACATCGCCCTCTTCTCAGCATGAACAGGAAAACCAATTTTCTTTGGCTTTGGAACAAACATTTTATGATAGTTCTCCATGAAAGTTTCATGAGCTTCAATGCTGGTGTCTGGATTCTCCCTAAATTTTAGAGATTACAAGAATTATATTAGGTCTGAAAGAGAAGATGTGAATATATAAATAAATAAATGCATTATAATAATATATGCGAGGTTACAAAAAAGCAAAGTTTATTTGTCTTACATTTTTAACAAATTGTTGATAATCTCCCAATAAAATTTTGCGTGCATGTTGTGTGTGTGTGTGTGTGTGTGTGTGTGTGTGTGTGCACGTGCGCGCATACTTTAACCTAATTTAATTTTAAACTAATATTTGTTAGGATGTATAACATCTTAACTACTTTATGAAAAATGTTTGTGTTTTTTAGAACAAATTATAAATTAGTCTAGAATTTAAAATAACACACAAAAAAAATCTATAATAAACATACCTTGAAGAGAGGCCATGAATAGTGTTGAGCCATTTCAATACACTGTAATCTATTGTTGGCACATCTTTAATAGCTGGCACTGAAATAAAACAAAACTTTGTAGTGCTAATATAACCTTTCATGTTGCAAAACAAAAGAAAGAACAGATAAGAAATCTTGGTCAAAACACAGTGTTTTAATAATTAATAATAGATCAATATCATGCAAATATTGAATTTCACAGAAAAATGAATTCATTGGAACCATGCAGATAAGCACTTCCACCAAATATGTATACTTATCAAGTTAAACTATTCAAGACAATGGGATAATAGTATTTTGATATGTCTAAAGACACAGTATTATTATTATTATTATTCGGCCTTTTTTCAGGACTTCTGTTGACTGTCGGTTGTGAACCAAAGTTTTGGACTCTTAATAAGATTTTGGAGATCCAAGGTTTTACGGAGGATGTGGAGGGAGGTGAGAATTGACCAGGGTGGGAGGAGAGAGTAGTGTCAGGGGAAAGGATGTTCTGTTTGTATTTTGACCAGATTGTGTGTTTTTATCAGTCGTTTGGTAAATGTTATTATTATTATTATTATTATTCCCTACTGTTGATGTTTAATAAAACTTATTAATTATTAATATTATTATGCCCAACTGTTGTTGTTTAATAAAACTTACATTTGCTACGAGGGTTATTGGTATCCTTTATATTCCAAGGACATCGCACCTCCTTCTTTACCCACTTTGAAAGAGCCATGTGAAAACTTTAAAATCTATGCAAGTCCAATGACTTCTATACTTCATTGTTACAGACTGAAGAGACATTTATTCGCCATGTTGTTTATTTCCGTGTCCAATGGTGCAGACGTCTTGGTTGCCACTCTAGTTTGGGATAACCGGGTATTTATTTTTATAGTAAATTACATATCAAATGACAGGCTTTTTCTGTCTGAATTAGCATGACTGTAAAAATATTATCATTTACATTACTAAAATGTTAAATATTTATGTGTTATTTTTGTGAAACAAAGTCAATTTGCATTTCGGCTACGACTTTCTCCCTCGTCACATGATCGATAGTTTACTTCCGAGTTTATATTGATGACGTCAGTCAGGTGGCGTTGACATCATCAACATTCGTCTTATTTAGTCAAAATGTCTTACGCATATTTATTTAAATATATCATCATTGGAGACACAGGTATATCGAATAGCTGAAGTCATATTTTAAATGTAAAATGTATGTTGTACTGCTTTTCTTGAAATAAGATGAGCTTTTAATTTTCTTTGACTGTTCTACTAGCATCCATCATGGCCGACCCAGATGTTGGTCTACCAATCGTACTCATGAAAATAAGTATTTACGTTTATGAGATCGTGCTAGAAATATAATGTATTAGATCCAGCTAAGTATCACTCTTACATATTTTTATATAGATAATATGCATTGTTTTCATTTTAAAAAAGTAGCTTATGGAATTTGCATGCCTGCTACCGTTTCGGTTATGATTTTTGATGCATTAATAATTAGTAAATTACTGGAATTCTAACGACGTAATGAGAGCACGATTAATCTTCATTTAGTAACACTACAAAAGGATGAAGTAGTTGTATTTTAAAAATTCCACACAGAATAAAAATAATGGGGTCGCTTGTAAGCTTTGTATCTACGTATAATCACAGAGTTTACGCAGTACAATAACATTTTCATGGATGTTTGATCAACATGCTTTATCATTGACATCTTCCTCACAATCAGATTCATATTTTTCTTTATTTTAAATGCATATTGCTTTTTAATTCTTGTTATTTCATTTTTTGTTTTTTTTGCTATAAAAGAGGCCTAAGCTGCTTTAAAAAGAATAGATTGTTAACAATAACATATTTCTCAGTTTTTTGTTTGAAAACTGTCAAAAACATTTGTAAAATCATATAATGATATATCCAGAAAACACTGAATAATGTATGATACAGTAATAGTCACATAACATTAATTTGTTTGACTTACTATAATGTTGAGATATGAATGATAACTTGGTTCTATTTTTAGGTGTTGGCAAGTCATGTCTCCTACTACAGTTTACAGACAAGCGTTTTCAACCTGTTCATGATCTTACAATAGGTGAGTGAAAAAAGTGGTTTTGTAAAGTAGATTATCTTTGGGTAAACACTTAAATAGTTGTACTTCGCTCTTATCTTTCAGTGAATAATATTAATAATGTTTGAAAACATGACAAACTTAACATTATTCCTTCTTTACTTTTGCTATGTTAAATAACCTATGGTTCATCTTTAAAACTATATTAAATATAACATTACTTGTTATTTGAAGCATGGTTACCAGGCAGTATGATTTACATTAGCATCAGCAGAAATAATGCAAATACAAATTGTGCTAACAATTACATATTATTAGATGACATCGCACATTCCATTGGATGGGTCCATTTGAAATGCTTTCTTAAAAATAAAGTATTGAAATATCATGTGTTTATTTGCTATATATTCAGAATCAATGTGAGAAATAGATATAGGTAGAACCAGATATTTTTTCAAAGTCTTTGGAAATGAATGAAATTTACATCATGTAACTATCATCGTGAAAGAAGTCAATTTACAAAAAAATGGTTGCTTAATCTTTCATACTTTTTTTTAAACGCATTTTTAAAAAAATGGGGGAAAAATGCTTTTTACATTTTTTTTACGTTTTGCCATTTTTGCATGCCCCTAAAGTAAAACTGATTATCTGACAGAGCTAAATTTTTGCATACCTCATGTATCTAATGCTGACATGAAGTCTGATTTTTTTTTCTAAGGCAATAGCTTTTTTATTTTTTGAGCTATAGATTCTCAACAACCCCCCCCCCCCCAAAAAAAAAAAAAAAATAGTGCCAACACTGAAAATGAATTATATTAATGCTTTTTTACTTATTTTTAGTTCCATTTGACTTGTTTAAGTAATTAGAATGAAATAACAATAAAAATAGCAGACATTCTTAGTTAAAATGCACTTATTAATGTCTTATTTTTTTAAAGAGTTTGATGATTTAAAAATAAGGGTAGAGGACTGATTGAAATAAAAACAGTAGTATTATGTATTCTGAAACATGGTCCCTCAAAGTCTTGGCCATTTTTTAAAAGTTAAATGAACTCTAACATTGTTAGTAACAATAATTTAACTTATTACTAACTCTAAAAAGATACCATGGTGGGGTATAGCATGACAAAAACTAAATAATTAATGTATATTTGAAGCTGTTGCTATTGATGCTACACATTATGATTAATTAAATGGCTCTCATTTGTGATCCATCATAACTTAATTAATAAACCAGTTTATTGTGGGGAAAATAATCTAGGATTATGTGTGACCATTGTCTGACAGAGATTATAAAAAATTTCAATAAAATTTACAGCAGAAATTATAAATAACGATTGTTTAGTAAGCCTATACTTGTCTACTCTCACTTATGTCCATGACGATCTCTATCGCATTACCATCTGTACAGATATGATCTTTATTTCTGACAAATAATCTTACAACAATACAAGATTATCCATAGAATTAATTAAAACCTTTTTACAACTGCAAGAGCTATAGTTAATTAAGCTTAGTGAATTACTTGTGCAGCAGAGAAACAAGCACAGCTGGCAACACCATGATGATCACATGCTTTGTTGTTTATGTTTAGGTATATATTTACTTTGTGCATGCTTGGGGTGCACACTTTTCCTCTCTATGGTTTCCCCTACAAAAATGCCATTTTATCAGGCTATATACCATTTTAAAGAAGAGATTTTCTTCTTTCTAATGATATTCTTAAAAAAATTATATTTTGAAAAATTACTGTGCAAAAAATGATAATTCAAAATAGGTTTTTTCAATTGACTTTTAGGTACAATAAAAATACAGATTCGTAACTAGCATTGTTACATTCTACATTCATTTTGCTTTAGTTTGATGTAAGACATTCTAATTGGACAATCGTAGCAGAACCTGTCTTAGTGTTTGCAGGTCATACCAAAATACAGAGGTAAGTATGGAGATTAAGAAAATGGCCAGAATCTATGGGAAGCAAGAAAGGCAGCAAAATTAGCTGCAGTACAGCAACAAGTGCCGTCTAAATGTGCACAAGTCGAATCGAACACATTGTGTTCCAAACCATCTACGACAGACAGTTTACTTGGCATGAGAACAAGAAGATCGCAGTGCAAGAAAGATGCATATGAAGTTTGGATAGTTCTTGTAGTTCTGTCAGAGTCAGTGACTGTGGGAAAGAGAGTGTAGAAGTGAAATTCAAGACGCAAAGGGGCATTGTTGATTTCAGAGAAGTGGAGAGTCTTGTTGGCAGTTTTGTTGCCCTCAGTGTAAAGGTATGAATCTCTCTCTTGTACTGACTCCAAACCGATGCATGGCTTTGCTGTTTATGCTGAAGTCTAGTGCACTGTATGCCAAGAAACGATCTATAAAAATTATCTTGCCTCCAAGGATATACAGTCAAAAGTATTTGACATAAACCGGCAAGCTGTTAATGCTTCAATGGTTTGTAGCATGGGTGCTAGTGCTCTGTTAATTTTTTATGAAAATTTAGATTTGCCTGCAATGCACCACAAAACATTTCATCAGCATGCAAACAAAATGTTAGTACAAAGTATGTTAAAGACAAGGCCACAATTTCAGGCCACAAAATGAAGAGACAAAGTCAGGGCTGCGAGAACCCAAAGTCAAGAAGAACTTAATCAGCTGGTGGTTGGCCCAGCCTATGGTGCTGGATTGTTCTAAGATGACACAGTTTGCTGTCTGGAAACAGTTTTTATCAATATCTTGTGTTTAATACGATTATCTGGTAAAAATGGTGGGTTAAAATTGTGTGTGAATACAAATAATGAGGTTTTGGAATCAGTTTTCCCACTTTGTTTTCCTGCTTTTGCATTTTTCTTACACTTGAGAATTGAATATTTTAAAATCTATTCAGCTGATCTCTCTGAAACTTTACAAAGTCAAAACAACTCAATCAAATACACATAATTACTATTGGATTTTAATATATGTACAATACACATAAAAATATGACATTTCAAAGAAATAATTTACGATAAAAATATGTCGCTTTTACAAAAGAATAAATAAATAAATTTCTATCAAGGATATAGAATACAGGTATGGTAATTATGTAGACATAGCAATATTGTAGCTATGTGCAAACAATTTTAAAAAAATTGTTTAATAGCAATTGAAAAAACTTCTTCCTAAAATTTCAAGGCAGATGTTTACACATCGTTTCCTTAGCAACCACAAAGCCAACCATCAAGTTCACTCTATTTTCAGATTCTATTGACATCTAGTACCTAATACAAAACAATAAAATCAACTACGAAATATAATTAAAAAAACTAAGTTTTTAACCCTCACATAAGTTACTGATGCAAATAAGAGACTATAGTATTTCAGAATGATAACAGAATGGAAAGCTATTTCACTTGAATGACTGCTTTGATTGATGTGAGAGCTTAATAGCAATTTATTTAATTGTTTTTCCATTTTAACAATTTTTTTTCAGGTGTTGAATTTGGAGCTCGCATGATAACAATTGATGGCAAACAAATCAAACTTCAAATATGGGACACAGTAAGCACAGAACTATTAAAATCGATATTTTCTCCTCTTGATATATAAAATGCAAACTATTGCTGCACACTGAGAGAGAAAGCATGCATAATAAGTAGAAAATAAATAGTTAAAGGTTTGGCATTTTTGTGCATTTTGTATTGTACAGTGTTGGTCATAATTAGAAATCTTGTTTGGTCTAATAAAAATCATTCATGCTTTGAAACATACAGGTGATTTATGAGATCAGTTTGGAATAATTTACCAGCACTGAGTTTAATTTTAAACTTTTTCCAAAGAAATGTCACAGCTATCCATAATTGTTTGTAAACATTTCTCATCAAACTCAGATTTGTTCTTAATATACATTTGAATGTGATCACTTTAAATAATACATCATCTGGCTTCCAGCTGTCAGTAATCCCTGGTATTGTCAAAGATACAATTTTTCAAAAAAATTGTAGTCATGCAGGAGTTAACTTTTGTATATTTTTGTAGGTCACATTAAATCTGGAAGGATTCTATTCCCTTAATAAACTAGTACCAAGTAAAGAAGAATCTGCATCATGCATTCATACGTATAAAAATCAAACATAGAAGTAATTTATTCATTTTTGTCTAATATTTTGACAGTGTTTAAGAAGTCAGCAACCAAAGTTTTATAAATCAATGCACCCTTTGCTTAAGATTGCCATTTGATGTTTTAATGTGAAGAATATCCCTCATTTGTAATTATATTAGATACCAGACACCCATTTTACACACATCTTTGCTTAAAATCAAAATTTTATTAAGAGAATAATATGATTTTAAGAAGTTAAAAGTATTATAATTTTTGGTTACAAATTTGTAAAACATTGAAATTAAGAAGAAGAATTGCTGATTTTTGTTATCATTTATTTAATGTCCAAAAAACAATGTAGTTAATTTTTTTTTTTAAATCCTGCACTCATTGACCACAGTGTTGTAATATGATTTAACATTTCTGAGTCTCAAATTAATACTTTCTCCCCCATAAATCCAGTACCCAATATGCTTTCATTGAATTTTTATAAGCTTTTAAAGGTTGAAGAAAGAAAGAAAGAATTGTAACTCTGCAGGAAGCCAAATTCTCTATTTAGTTGTGATTGTTGCTGTAGAGTAAATTGTTATTCACAGCCACATTTCTAGTTTGCATAAATGTGAATTTAATTTAAAAGGCATGCTAGAAATTTTATCTTAAAAATATATGCATCAAATTATTTGACAATTATTAAAGGCCACTTCAAACATATATTTATAAAAACCAGATATTTCAATATTGTCAACATTTCTAAATGTCCTGGCAATGTTTTAAGTGTTAGCCTTTCATAAATGTTACTATGTAGGTAGGACCAGCTATTTTTTCAAAGATTTTGGAAATGAATGAAATTTACACCTTATAACAATCATGGTGAAAGAAGTCAGTTTACAAAAAATGATTGCTTAATCTTTCTTACTTTTTTTTAAACGCAATTTTCAAAAATGTGGAAAAAATGCTTAAAGCCCTGTCTTGTGCTGCGGTTTGTGCACCCCTGATTAAAGTATCTAAAACTTTCAGTTTGAATTGACCAACAATAATTATAATTGTCATTATCCAATGAGGTGAGTAACAGGCTTTGTTGTTTAAGGAAAATATTTTGCCATTGTTCAAACATACTTCAACTGTTATAAATTCATAAGTTATATCTAGATTTAGTGAGTGACTCATATTGTCTTAATATATTTAATGCTAATTGTATTTTTATCTTTAACAGGCTGGTCAGGAATCTTTCCGATCTATCACGCGATCATACTATCGTGGAGCAGCTGGGGCCCTGCTTGTGTATGATATCACTAGGCGTGATACATTCAATCACCTTACAACCTGGCTGGAAGATGCACGTCAGCATTCCAACTCTAATATGGTTATCATGCTGATTGGCAATAAGAGGTTTGTACTTTCATGCACTAAAATATGGTTGTCATGTAGTGAACTGGCATTTTGGAAAAATATGAATTTAAACAAAATTATATTAATGAATGTGTGTGAGTATATTATTTTTTAATCTTTAAAAGGAAATTAATTGTAACTATTTTTAAATGAAGCTGTTTGTAATAATATATATTTGTAAAAAGTGAATTTTTCATGAATACTTTTTCAAGTGTGTACATGTGACATTTTACCACAAATATGATGTTACACTGCATAAAACTTTTGATTCTATCAAAGTGCCAAGGAGAAATAATACCAGTAATATTTCATTAATTTTAAACTAAACTATTACCCAAAGTATAATTACTAGGTATATTACCACAGTGTATGTAAATTTCTAGTATAGTTTATTTATTTTGTATAAAATTTTGTATAAGTATTTTGTATAAGTATTTCAAAAGTTGTTGGATCTCTTTACCTCTAGAACTTTTACCTACAAATTCAGTATCATGTTGCTGCATAGATAACAGCAAGCAGGGAGGAGAGATGTTCCCATGTAGACACTTGTGCTGAGAAAAATATATGAATATGTTGATAATACAACAATTTTCAGAATGTACTTAGCACCTGTGTCAAACTAGCCCATTGTGGAGGGCATTGTGGAGAGCTACCTCAGAATGTTTATCAGCACTAGAACCACAGTGATATAGTCTTCATAAGTTAATTACGGACACCCTTTTCCAGAGTTTAAAATGGAATAGTATCACATTACTTTACTGGCACACCCAGTGCAAATAATTTTAGATTCATGATAGCGAAATGCATTTTGTCTTATTGCATGCACATGACCATCTGTAATCAGTATGTATGTAAACCCAGCAATATAATAGCAATTATTGTTTGTAAATGGAACAAGCTTTTTATTGTTTGATGATGCTCTGAAGATTACCTAGTACCTTATTATTAAAAAATATTGCAGAGAACTTTTTTTTTTTCCTCCCCCCCCCAAAAAAAAAAAATTCAAAAAAATAGAGGATAGATGATAAGCTAAATCTATGCAGTATATGTTATTACTAGGTGAAAGTTGGTTAGCTGTTAATTCCAATGTTTTGGCTTATTGTTATTAAACGTGAAGACTGGTTTAACATTTAAATAAATACCAGTAATGTTCTAAAAATTATTTTCCAAGTAAATTGTAATGCTCTTTATTTTAAAGTGTTTCCAAACTGTTGAAAAAAATTAATTAAAATTGAAAAAAATTAAAAAAGATTGTTTCTTGGGGGTGTTGCTGATTTGTGTATTTTTAAAAACCTGCATATTTGTTTTAAATTTTTGTGATTTTAACATTTATTTACATTTTATTAATATTCTTATTTATATTTTAGTTTGTATTTTTTCACCATACAAACAAATGAGCATACTTGAGATGTATATTACAGTTCTACGCTCAATCATATCTGGACACCTGAGGAAGATAAACAATAACATAACTCACTTGGTTATTTCACTCTTACTGTAAAGAAGGTTTCTTAATATAATTTTTTCCTCTTTAATCCAGGGCTGTGCAGTTTGTTGTTGTTGTAAAGTTGTCAGTCCCCCAGTTTAAAAAAAAAAAGTATTAATGTTGTTTCTTTTCTTCCTGTTGTCATTTTGACTGTCTGAATGGTTATCTGAATTGTTTGTTTAGTGTATTTAAATTTCTTGCTGTGTTCAGTGACTTAGAGGCAAGGAGAGAGGTAAAAAAAGAGGAAGGAGAGGCCTTTGCACGAGAACATGGCTTGATATTTATGGAGACTTCTGCAAAGACTGCAGCCAATGTTGAAGAGGTAATGCCTCACATTTCATAATGACACTCTTTTTCTTGTTTAACTTGTATGTTACTTTTAAGTTACTACTTATTGTGTTATGATTTTCTTAAAAGTCACTGGTGCACATTATAAAACTGTAGAAAGGTAACATTTTAAAATATTTAGTAACTGCTTTTTATTATAAGCTGCAATATTTCTTGAACAAATTATTTCTTTTGTAAATAAATAGATTTGATTAAAGCCAAAAGAACCCTAGTTGGATGAAAGATGACATTTTGAAGTGGAATATGAATAGATATATGATCATGTAGGAGAAGCAGTTCAGGATATCATCTTTAAAAAGATAACCATCAAGTCTTCCACTGGCATTTAAGAATTAACTAAATCAATAATGGCATATATAATCTCTCATTTGTCTTATTTAGTCACTTATGACTTGCGAGATCACAACTGAGTAGTCAGCATTAAGCAGTTTATTGCACAACTGTAGCCTTAGCTTGTTTGGTTGTGGAATATTTTCTGGATATTTTCTTACTGTTTTATGTATGTATGCGTGTGCTGTATGTTTTGTACAATAAATTTTTAAAAAATAGATGCAACACCCAGGCTATCAAAATTCAGCACAATATTTCATGTATAGCCTAAGTTTGCTGATCTTCTTACATTATTAGATTGGTACTGTACTCTGTATTATTGACATTTATTATTGTACAATAAATTTTTTAAAAAATAGATGCAACACCCAGGCTATCAAAATTCAGCACAATATTTCATGTATAGCCCAAGTTTGCTGATCTTACATGTATTAGATTGGTACTGTACTCTATATTATTGACATTTTTAATTAGTCGTACATCAGTTGCTTAACAATTAAAAGTTACTTTGAGCATTTACCAAATCTGACATGCACTATTCTTTATATGGTAGTTTAAAGAAGGCATTTGTGGTGAACTGTCACTGGAATTGGTTTAGCTCTTAACTGTATTACTATAAAATATGCATAATTTCAATGTATCTTTATTATAAGTTCACTTCTTTTGTACTTTATTATCATATTTACTAGCATTGAAAATATATCTATTCTTATATGTGCCTTTCGTCTTCAGTGATATTTTAAATTTTAGAAAAGTTTGCTACTAGCATTGAAAACATATCTATTCTTAGAAATGCCATGCATCATCTGTGATATTTTAAATTTAGAAAAGTTTACTATGCTGTAGCTCATTTGTTGGCATAATTTTCATTGTAATGAATCCACTAATTTTTGGAATTTGAAAAGTTTGCTACTAGCATTGAAAACATATCTATTCTTAGAAATGCCATGCATCATCTGTGATATTTTAAATTTAGAAAAGTTTACTATGCTGTAGCTCATTTGTTGGCATAATTTTCATTGTAATGAATCCACTAATTTTTGGAATCTTTATCATTTCAGTTGGTATTTATTTCATGTTTATTGATGTTGGCAAAATAAAATTATAAAAATTTCTTCTATGTATATAATGTATGCCCTGGCATTGACAAGGAAGAATTGGGGGTAAAGGTACTTTACACATAAGATTTTATGGTAATTAAAGAAATCTACCAATTTCCATTCTTATTATTTTCTGTAATAATGGCTCCCCTTCTCCCCCAAAATAAAAAAAAAATAAATTCTAAGTCACAAAGAATAACCACCTAAATTGTGTTACCTCATTACTTAGGTAGACATAACTCTCAATCAAGTTTTACACCACTTTCAAGCTGATGATTTGTTTTAATAGTTTTAAAAAATAGTTTTCAGTTTGTTCCACCATAAACCATAATTTTACAAGACTGTTCTTCATCTGTTCACTATGTCATATTTTTCAGGCATTCATCAACACAGCTAAAGAAATTTATCAAAAAATTCAAGATGGTGTTTTTGATATTAATAATGAGGTGAGTAAAATTCATGCAATTTTTATGGAATCCACCACCACCACAACCAAAAAAAAAAATTACGAAAAAATGCTGAATAATAATAATCACAATTTTGAATCCAGTATTTTGCTACTGAGAAAAGAAAATTATCCTGATTGGCTGTATTTTGCAAACCTGCTGCATGTTAATTTTAAGTACAGTAAATTGAAATTTGGTATATATATCCATGTGCCAGCAGTAGAGACTGATTGCATTCACTAAATTTCATGTGTCCTTCATTCTAAATTAAATTTAAATTGTTCATTGCATAAATTTGAAAATAAATTTGAATATACCTGATGTAGACCTACAAAACCCAGCTCAATATTATTGAGTTTTGATTATGTAATGTTTTATTTCTCTTTTAATAATTTCGAATATCTTGTTCTCTTTTAAAGAGTTATTTTGAATATCATGTTCAGGTTACTTCTGACTTAGCAAAATGTCCCTGAAATCTCTCCATTGTAACTGCAGTGTACAGTAGCATACATTTCAATTACTTAGAAATTTTTTTTTTATTCTTTATTTTCATATTGAATGTTTTTTTTTTAAAAAAAAAAAATATATATTTGTGTTCAAAAGCATATGTTAGTGACTCATTTAGTTTTCTGCATTTTCATAGCAATAGTATTGTAATTTTTGTGTAAAATGTCAAATTCAGCAAATGAAATCATAGAGGTTGTATGTGAAGGGGTCACTGGTATTTGTAGGTTAGGTTGATAATGTGTTGATCTCTTTTAAACTCTACTTTTTCTTTTTCTTTCCTTTAATCCTGCTCATTTTACTTTGGAATTTGTTCATTCCTTCAAAGATAAAAGTATGTTTGCATACTTGGGTAATGAAGGTAAATGTGCAGCTATCCAACATTAGGAATATGGACAGTAGTATTTTTATTTTCATTTTTTCTTGATGAAACAATAGTGTCTTAGTTGGTGGCTTTTATAGCAATTCCTGTACTTATCGTCACTGTATATACTGAACACTAATTTTGAATTTTTATTTATGTTTCATCTTTTTGGTGAGTCTTTACTCTAGCAGTTGTAGTAGAGATTGTGGTTTTCTGTAGAGGTCCCTCTACTATGATTATATTCATATGTCTTGTCTTTGGGTACATATGCTGTATTCATCTAGCATTTTATTTACTTGTCTGTGGATACTAAATTTATATTCTGTCACTATGTTTGTATCTGTGAATACCTTTCATAATCTCATATATCTTTGTTTTCATGTATGTGTTTGATTATTTCTACTACTGATTTTGACTTAGCTTTTATTTTTCATAAAGTGTATATTTGATCTCCTTTAGTATTTCAAAATTAAACAAAACATTATATAAAGTAAAAACACCCCAAAATAACCAAATAACAATCAACAAAATATATCAAAAGTACCCAAACATTAGTTTTCATTGCATATTGAAGAAAAGAAAACCAGAGTTTACTTAGAGCTAAACATTTTATTGACCATGTACAGCTGTCTATACAGGGAAATATTCTGTTATTTAAAGAGATAATTGCACACTCAATATCTGTTGATTGTTTATTTAGTGTGTCACGAATCTTAGCTGTGCAGATGACAGGCTGAATTGAATGGATTGTCTTTGTTTTTTGTTTTAGTTTTAGACAAATAATGCAATTTATGTGTTTAAAAGAAAAAAATTGTGCACCTTTAATTAAGTCTAATGCCAGCATTATGCATTTCATAGACTTTGGTGCCACACGAGACTGATGTTGTCACTTTAAATTGATTTATTTTTTAAAATCAATTAACAGTTATAATTAACTGAATTTTACAGGGAATCATTTTGTTTATAAATATTTGTATAAGTGTACCAGAGATGTGCTGTGTTAATATCCAGAAACTCTGATAACTAAATTTGTGACAACAACAAAAATGCTTCATCCAGCAAGTAGTTTTGGCAGTATACAGTATATATCAGTGATGGTGAACCTTTTAGGGACCGTGTGCCCAAACTCCAGCCCCAAACCTACTTATTTATCGCAAAGTGCCAACACTGCAATTAACCTGAATATGGAGGTCTTAGTTTAGCAAAAACAACTCATATGTGTCTTAAACAGAAAAACAATAACAGAGCTTTCAATGATACAAAAAGCTTTTTATTGAGAGGAGAGATAAAAGCTTGGTTTTGTGCAGTTAACTTGATTTTTGCTGTTGTATGCATACTGATAATTTGTCAAACCTTGGCTCATACTTTGTTATTTTGAGAGCAGCACATGCAGCACTCGGTTATTTGTTAGTCTGTTTCTTGTATCACATTTGATATAATTCAAACTGAAAACAGCTGTTCACAAGCATAAGATGATCCAAAGAAAGTAAGAATAGCAACCCAAGTGTTTTCATTGACAAACTTATTTGGCAGAGAATTCCGCACTTTAAGGATTTCATTTTCATAATACTAATTGTGCTGTCCTTTGTGGTCTCCTCACACTCTATCTTCTCAAGTGTTGCACACAGGTCATAGCATTTATTTTTCCAGATAGAGCTTTCTTGAAATTCCAATAGCTTTTTTCAAAATTTAACCAGTGTAAGCAGAAAGATCAAGTTCTTCAAACTTAGATTCATCTGGAGAAGTAAGAAAACACAGGGTTATCTCCATTTGACAGAACTGTAGAAATCTATTAAAATTCTAGCTGCTACAATGCTCGAAAATTCCTTTTAGATTTCCTGATGGCTTGAAGGATTGTGTGCAAATGTTGTAGAATTTTCTAAATGCATCTTTATATTTGGAAAATATTTCAACTGCCCACTTATAAGGTCTCTTTCAAAAACCTGCAGTTCTCTTTCAAATGTTTTGGTATCGCAAAACATCCTTTCTGCTGTTTTTCCTAAACCTTGTAGTTTGTTCAGCACATTGAAGTGTAGTGTAAAATCTGTAAAAAAAATATGAGGTTGTTAAGTCAGGCCATATCAGTGAGCTGTGGATAAACCTGCCCTTTTTCATTCATAAATAGCCTAATTTCAGTCAAGCAGCCTACAAATCTCAAAACCCATCCTCTGCTCAGCCATCAGACATTATTGTACATAAGCAAAGTATTATACTGCTCTGGAAGACCATGAAGGAACTGTCAGTATAGGAGGCAAAACAATAACAAACTTATGTTTTGCTGATGACATTGATGGCCTTGCAGGAAATGAGGAGGAGCTAGCTCAGTTGATGGCAAAACTGGACAGTCATCTACTGCTTTTGGTATGGAAATTAGTGCAGAGAAGACCAAATTGATGACCAACAACACCAGTGAAATCATCACTGACATCATGATTGGTGATCAGAAACTGGAAACAATTAATAAATTCAAGTACTTAGAAGCCATCTTGACAGACAAGGGATCAAAACCAGAAATACTGTCCAGGATTGTGCTGACACTAACAGCAATGGCATGGCTGAAGACAGTTTGGAAAGACAGAAACACCTCAGTCAGCTCAAAGATCAGACTGATGCACTCCTTGGTTGTATCTGTGTTCTTATATGCATGGACCCTCACAGCGGATCTTGAAAGAAGGATACAAGCTACTGAAATGAGATGCTTTTGAAGGTTGTTTCGCATAGAGATCATGACATAAATGACAAAGTTAGAAACAGAAATAGACAAGCCATTGGGCCCTATGAAGAGCTATTGGCCATTGTGAAAAGATGCAAAATGAAATGGTATGGGCATGTGATATGATCAACAGGGCTTGCCAAGACAATCATGCAAGGTACTGTGCAAGTCGGCGAAGAAGAGGAAGACAGAGGAAAAGATGGGAGGATAACATCTCAGAGTGGACAGGACTGAAGCTGAGCGATACAGTAAGATTATCAAAGAACAGAATGGAATGGAAGAAGCTGGTTGTCAGGTCATCAGTGTGTCCCATCGGTCGGCAAGACTAAGGGAGGGATAGATAGAATTTTAATCAGTAAAGCCTTAATACCATTAGTTATTCATTTTATGTCTTTAAGGAAAAATAATGTGTTACTCTTAGTTTTCTTTTTTTCAGGCTAATGGCATAAAGATTGGACCTCAGCACTCACCAGCAAATCAAAGTATGCCATCTGGTGGCGGTGGGGGAAGTCAGGGAGGCAACTGCTGCTGAGGGAAATGATTGCACAAGATTGGTTGGAAACAGTCAACCTAGACAGTGATATTCCCCTTGCATTTGTTGAGAACATTTTGGGGTGGGCTTGCTCCACTGGGTCATCTTTTGTTTTATGCCTCCCCTTACTCCTTTCTGTTCATTTTGTACAGATTTCATTATGTACAGACTGTTCATAACTAAGAGTCTAGTAGAGCACAATATCCTCCCTTTGGTTGGTTTCAGAGAACGATTTACGTTTATTTTTTTAATTTTTGAATGGCCAGATTGGTGGGAAGATGTTTGTAGTAAGAGGTTTAAAATAAAATTTGGAAAGGAGGTAGGGTGGTCTGTGTAGCTGTCTTATATGCTGTGTTGTTGCTGTACATTTTAATGCGTTTGTATCATGCTTTGTTTGGTTCTAAAGTCCCTTAGATTCTTTGAATTGCATCATGTTCTTTTGGATTGTTTATAGAAAATGCAAACTGTAGATATCGGATTAATATATTTTTATGATTTGACAAATTGTGCATTTGAGATCTGGATTACTGTTAACATCTTGTTCATACTAGATGATTAAAAGAAAAAGTGTTGATTTTTGTCATAGAAATAACTTTATAACTTGTCAGACCAGCATTTTATATGTATTATTGTTTCTAAGAGTGGTGATTAAAAGATAAAATTTTACTGACATTGACATATAAATTTTAATTTATGAGATACTTTATTATATAATTAGAAAAGTACAAAATGATACTTTTCAGGAAATACTTATTTTTGAAATGTATATTTATTTGTATATTAGAATCAACTGGTCTTGATTTACTTAAAAGACACAATTGGTCTCTGTTTCAATTCTTACATTTTTTTTTAACTTCTATTAGATTGGCTTTGATATGACAAAATAATTCACTAAAACGTTAAGTGTACCACATAAAGCTAAAGATTTCAGTATTTTAAAATTAAACAATTTTGAATTCTTATGACTAATCATTATGAAATGTGCCCCTCATTCCATGAGAGAATATTTAAGAATCTGAGACTACTTAAATAATAAAAATGCAAGTAAAATAAAAACTCATTAGCAAAATATTAAGGGGAAGTTAGGTTTGAAATATTTCTTTTGGTGAATTGTTTCTTGGATTTAGATTTTTTATTTCTTAATTTTGTTGTATCTATTTGCCAATTTCATATAAGTTAAAGTAAAATGTAAATATACCAAGACCATTTGTGCCTTCGTTTGGCAATTTGCATTTATGTCTTTGGTTTGATTTGTTTAAAATCCTTTGTCTCTAAGCCATAATTTTTTTTTATCTTCATTGGTACTTTTATATTTATTTTTTCTGGTGGTTATTGTTATTATTTTAAATATGTCCCTGTTTTATTCACTGGAGGAGTACAGTCAGATCATTTTAAATTTTTATTAGGCAATATATCTTGCTTTAATTTAAAAAATAAAATAAAATAAATGTAATATGAGAAGATAAAAAAAATGTGGGTGTTTATTGTGTAAAATGTTGGTGCAAATACAGTTATATTTTATGTTGGCCATATGCGAAACAAGAAACAAATTTATCTAATTAGTAAGAAATAATATTACTGATGATTGCACTATTCACTAATTAAGACTTTGCAGTGATGTTCTCCTTAATCTTGGATATATTTGCGTCACTGGGCATGATATTTTTCTTTTTCTTCCTGTTTTTTGATATTGTTGAGTTTGAGAGTCCAAAATTATAAGCACCAAAAAAAATCATTGCTTTAGAGTTACTAATGATAAATAAAATTACAACAGTATAAACATTTAAAAATAGCAACTTGTTTGTACTTGGCAATTGATATTATTTTTGTCCGTTATCAATAGTAATAGTCACACAAGTTTTAAATATTCATTTGTTGTTTCATAATCTTGCACGTTAGGTTGTGAGTTTTCTCTTTCACAGTGGCCTGATTTAATTGTGGCATATTCTTAGTCTAATATGTTT